>CAJVPY010001407.1:0-19615 GCA_910591965.1 Dentiscutata erythropus | reverse complement strand
AGATTTACGTAGTTTTACGCTAAATTTTACGTAGGTTTACGATTTTCTTATGCACCGTAAAAACTTACGAAAGTTTACGCATATATATTTTTGCTGATGTATATCCTCAAATGTTTGCACCTATAATTAGAACAATAATATAGGAAATTATATATAATTGCCTGTTTGTATATATTTCTTTATATAGTTTATATAAATAAAGATAGGATTGCTTATAAAAAAAAAAATTTTGTATGCTAGATAGATAGCTATTTAAGATGGCATGTCTTGAATATGTAACAGATTAGTTCCAGACTACCAATCAGATTTCAAGATCAGGTGTAATATTATACAATCAAAACAAATATTCGTTTTGCCAAAAATTAGATATTACTCAAAATTTTGTATAAGAAACAATCTTTTATAGATTAATAAAAAGCTTTTTTTGAATAATTTTACTATATATTTTGCTAAATCTAAACATTAATAAACTTTAAAAAATTTTGCATATTTTATAACCTGTTACACTTTCAAGACTTGCTTTAAAATGTGATATAATCATGTGATTAAAATTTTATAATCTAATTGGTTAATAAATAATCATTTGTTTTTTATTAAAATATTATATAAATGTTTTAAAATATAATGTTTTAAAATATTTGTTATCATTCGGAACTCTTCCCGATGATCACTTGGACCACTCTCCTCACAAAAAGGAAAAGTAGAAAAAGTTTACTGGAGAGTCGTGTAGCTACAGGATAGTTTGTAGTGAGGTCATAGTGGACTTCTTGCTATGTTCGGCATGCAAGCCAAAAGCTGAAAACCAGATTTGTAAAGAGTGAAGCGATATATTTTCACATGTAGGTAGCATCCTGCATGGAGTAAATTATAATTCTGGTAATATTATCATTACCATTGATGAAGTTTTGTAAACTATAGTTCAAGAGAAGTCTTGGTTGTTTTTAGAGAAGTTAACGACTACCTCGGAACTCCCCTCTATATCTAACATGCAAGTTAAAAGCAAAGACACAAAGGAGAAAAAGGCAGGTGGCACTCACTATTGCATATAAATTTTGGTAGATAAAATTCTGTTAGCGAAGTCTTTAGAACTCCTTGAGAACCCAGGGGTACAGTAAACTTTGAAACTTTTTGGTTTTAAGCTGCACTCTTTTATCCTATACAAGTGGTCTTCTTTATTTCACTCTCTCTCTCACTGCTGCTGATCTTTCAAAAATTTCGACAAAAAGTGGGGATTTGGCTCACCTCCTCCAAATGATCAGTATAAGTTACACAGTATTTACATTCCCATATCTGGTTGACGTGGTAAATGGCAATCACATGTTCGGCATAAGCAAACATGGTGCTACTAGTTTAAAACGGGACTGCAGGAGATTGAAGAGTTGGTGTGGGATGATGACAGTACCTGATTAGAAGGACCTGGGCGAAGACTTCCAGAAATAGTAGGGTCAGAGAGAAATTAATAGTTTAGGCGAAGCCTTACAATAGAGATATGCAATGTTGCTACGAGCATATAATTTTTATACTTACCTGGCACGGGTTATAACAGTGCATTTTTCTTTTTTCTTGTCGGAATTGCTAACTTTTCTTTTTTACTTTTTTTGCTAGTCCATTTATAATGGAATTATATTTAGAATAGTTTCTTGCTGTAGTTTTTGGTTCTAATTTTTCTTTCATTTTTCTAAATGTTTTTGATCTTTTATAAATGTAGTATATATATTCTTGCTTATAGAAGAGTAAAAGATAGCTATTCTACTCAAATTTTGGTGGAAAAAGTTGAAAAAAAAGTTGGTGATCCTGATGAGATATACAATAGCCAGTTTATAATCGAGAGGGGTACTCTTTGAGATATAAAATCATGAGTTAGTTCATGATTTCTGAGTAGACAAACAGTTGTTATAGCAGGTCACATTGGGCATTTATGCTTGGTGAGTCTTTATTGAGTTAGAACAGTAAGTTGTAGAAATTTTGTATACTTGGGTGTAAAAATTATATAACAATTCACATGAATAAAGGCAGGATCGCTTAAATATATATATATATATATTTGTCATTCCTATTCTGAACCAATTTTACTATAATGCGGGCTTATTTTTTAAAAATTTCTATTGTAATAAAAAAATTAAAAAGTTAATTCTAGCTAGAAATAGTAAACAATTATATAATGCGGGCCAAAATTTTTTGATACTCGGCCGTTAGCCAATCAAAATCGAGAATCTGCCGCGCATTTTTTGTGTGCAGCAGATTCTCGGTTTTGATTGGCTAAGAGCGACGATCAAAAAATTAGGCCGGAATTACTCATAATTTTACTAATGTTCCTAGGCAAATTTTACCATAATGTATTTTCGTAATGATAAATTTAAAAGTCAATTCCGGCCAGAAATTAGTAAACAATTATGTAATGCAGGCCAAAATTTTGAAGATCCGCGGCAGTTAGCCAATCAAAATCGAGGATCTGTGTGCGGCACCTAGGGTAATTTAAATCACGTGTCTCTTACGGGAACAATATGCACCGCAGTACCCTGGACACTCTACCATTTATCCTATATCATTAGCACACTTCTCTATAATCACTCTTTTTCGTAAGAGTAGACTGGTTTGATTGTAAATCCTGGGTATAACGAACTGTAAAAATATAAATTTATATTATTGAGTTTAGAAATTGTAGATTTTATATATTCGATGATTTAATGTCATTTGTAAAATTTAATTCGAATTTTACAAAATCCGTTCGCGCTTTTTCTTCCCAAAAAAAAATTACTAAATGAAATAAATAACAAATATATAAAAAAAAAAGGATTGATAAAACAATTTAAATTTACAGAGAATTGTAAGGTCGGAATATAATGTGATTGCGCCCGGGACTTTTAAGAGAAAACCAGTCATCAGGCTTTCAATTATAGTTTGTACTGTACATATATATTCCTTAAATTAAATAGATTGTGTGTCCGAAAATATAATTGAAAGCTCAATGACTGGTTTTCTCTTTGCGGCATTCATATAATAATAAAGTCTTAGTGTTACCTATAGTTATCAGATGAAACCATTTTGTTTGAATGATGAAGGACGAAACCTAACCACTGGTCGAAGATGTTTGAACAAACTAAATTGTTAAAGACTATCCGCTTGTAACAATATTAATGGCCAATCATGTTTATTTAACATATGATAAGTAGTTGATTGAAAAGTTTGTATTACTACGTAGTACCGAACCAAGCATAATTGCCAATGTCATTAACGTACTGTACATAACGAAATTATTGATACATATTACTAATTTTAATAACCAGTAATTTTCATTGTTTCGTTGTTTTAAATATTCATTTGCATAGCTGTTTTTTTTTTTTTTTTAACCGTTGGCATGGTCGCCAGTTGGCGTAACAAATCCTTTGATAACAAAATATAGAAATATAGAAAGAATTATAATATAATGGCAATTACACAAAATTATTTGGTGATTATATAAGATATACTATAAATTCGGGCCTTTATATACTGTATATATTTTATTATTATTATTTTATAATTTTATAATTTTTCATTGGTTGTCACCTTTCGTCCGTCAGTTTCGTCATTTCGTTGACGAAAGATGAAACCTCCTGTCAATGACTAGTTTCATATAGTAACACCATATATAAACATCTGGAAAGTGTTGGCGCAATTGATAAAATGAAAATTTATAACCAATTATATACTAACTATATATAATAAAATAAATTCTAGGATGTTAGTGGGTAACCTATTCCATACCGAGTGATTTAGGTATACTATCCCGAATCGTTAAGACAATATAGAGTAAAATATTCTGTGAAGCACTTTTACTACGTATAAAACGGGTTATACTCGAGAGTGTTATGTTATATCCTTTTTTCTCATTGTTTGTCACATGCAAATGGCTGACTATTGCATACGGGCGAAAATTATTGACAAACAGGAGTTTCCCTTGATCAGCTGATATGCGTCGGAGAAATGGCCGTTGGCAAACCTTACTAGATCCGGGTACTATATTATTACCCAAAATATATAATAAATTACCCGGATAAACCCGGGTAATTTAATAATACCCGGGTAGGGATTTTTTTCAACGCTACGTATCGGTGAATTTTACTTATATAGTTAGTTATCGTTGGCTAGATGAAAATTGTCGGAAATGACTATCGGCAAACTTTTACTAGATCCCACTTAAAATAATTTTATAGTTAGTGTCTGTCGGCGAATTTTACTAAAACTCACTTAAAATAATTATTTTTAATTAATATTATTAAATAAAAATAGCACGTGAGTACTGGGATATATTATCAAAAATATTGGAATAGTAATTAGCAAAAAGAAATTTTATTTATATAGTATAAATTTATACATAAGAAACAAAAACACAACGATAAAAAGCTTTTGAAATTTCTAAATTGGGGAGCCGATAAAATTTGATAATATCAAAAAAAAATATTCTAATTTTTTTTTTTTTTCAACAAAAAAAAAAAAAAATAATAATAATAATAATTATAAAGTTAATAAAAAAATTTTTTTACCATCGTTCATTACAAAAAATAAGAGCCAATGGTTTTTCCACACTAATGTGTGTATATAATACGATAATTAATAGTAAATAAAGTAAAATGCTCATGAAGCTAATGTAACATTGAACTTTTGATAATACACTGTTAATTGATTAAAAAAAAAAAAAATACAAAAGAAAAAAAAGATATTTGAAAATTTTAAAGTTTGCCCTGCAAAATCAATTCTATGCTATTGTTAATAAATTCTTTCCGATATGCCATATCCATACCAAAAACTATTGAAAGTTGTTCTCGAACTATATATATATATAAATAAATTATAATTAGAATTGATACTTTATCAAAAGATAAATTAAAATGACTAAAGCATACCTTGTTTCTTTGTAATATTCATTAAATTGGCAGATTGCAAAATATTTCGAATTTCCATTAAAATTTCTTCATCTGTCGGCTCTTCATAAGCATGTGAACCTGCATATGAACCTATAGGTCCCTGTGGTGGATAAATTTCCATTTCTGAATTACTTCTCGGCATTGATATGATTGAATTTCTATATT
This sequence comes from Dentiscutata erythropus, assembly GCA_910591965.1. Lineage (NCBI taxonomy): Eukaryota > Fungi > Glomeromycota > Glomeromycetes > Diversisporales > Gigasporaceae > Dentiscutata > Dentiscutata erythropus. Next base: position 14,543 of record CAJVPY010001407.1, on the reverse strand, counting down.
CATGTTCTCCTGCTGCGCTAAAAGATCTTGAATTTCGACTATCGGATGGAGCATATCTTGGAACAGGTGATCTTGATCTACCACGTCGATCTACAGGTGACGGCGCTGTTAAATTAGTATCGCGATAGTAATCTCCATCATAATTGCTACCGCCATATTGACTACCATTTTCATAATTTCTTTGACTGCCATGGCTTCTATATGAAGTTGCACTATTTCTTGATCTTCCAGAGCTATGTGAATCAGATGTTCCAACTTCCCACATTTCTTGTTCATAATCTGCCCATTTCTTCTTTGGTACCATACTTTCATCAAATTTTTCTTCATCCGATGTAATGATTTGTTTTTTACCTTTTTCACCAACCACTACACGAGTATTACCCCAACTGAAATCATCAAAATGCCAAAATGCATAAATCGGAATGAAGAAAGAAAACAGAGGAAATGCCATTAAGTAGATTATCATCCAACCAATGTGCTGCCATTGTCTTTTAAGAATGAAAATAACTGCTTGTAAACCATAAACTGCACACAACATAATCAGTGCAATTTCTGGTACATCTTGACGTTTAGTAGCAACAGCATAGATAAGATAGATAATATATACTGTGGTAGATGGAAGAATAAGTGTACCGAAAAGATCGATAAAGACCACAAATCTCATTGAGAAACAGCAAAAACCACACATTTCCGGCAAAAACATAAGTTCCATAAGATTATGAATAGTAGAATTAATCCAACGACGACGTTGTGAGAGTAAAATAGACCATCGATCAGGCGCAGCAGTTTTGCACATAGCATCTGGTGTAAATGTCATCTTATACTGAGGGAAATGTTTCATCATTAACGTGGTAAGATAACGATCTTCACCAAGTGACAATAAATTCTTTTTGTGTAGAGTATCAACATGATTTTCTGAATATTCATCAATGACGGAACTAGATATGATCAAAGGACTATTCTTTACAGGAGTGCGAATGCGATACATACAGAAGCAACCAGGTAAACAAGTAACAGATCCAAAAAGTGACTCGAATGCTTTAGCAAGATGGTGAGAAATGTAATATTCGTAAACTTGAATCATAGTTGTCCACGAACCTTCTTCGTTAACTAAAGTTGTTTCACCACAAATACCGATTATACGACCGTCGTGAAGCATACAAGAAATCATACGATTCAATGAATCCGGCATAACTTCAGTATCAGCATCAACCATAAGAACATATTCATAAAAGCTTGGATTTACACCTATTACATTTTTCATTTGATGATAAATTTCCAATTCAAGTGGTGACATTTCAAGTTCAAAATGAACTCTATTCAAGAATCTCATAAGTATGATTTGGGAGTCACGTTTTCCGCGATTACCAGGTCTGCTTTTCTCTGATGGTTTTCCAACTTTGACGACTACTATATAAGGTACAACATGTCCTTCATATTCATAAAGACCAGAATAAACTTTTCCATAATTCAATTGTTGAGATGCTTCGCCAATGGATTTAAATGCTAAAGGCTCTGGATCTATTTTAGGATCAACGCCAAGGATATCTAAAACAATTCTTGGTGTCGGTCTATCATTACCAGAACCAACGATCATACCATCTGCAATGAAGAAAAGTAATTTTCTTTTGTCATCATACGTTAAAGCGGCCAATGAGTCCATCGTACGCTTAAGTGAATCTTCTCCTTCAGTATAGCAAGGTACTTGACAGATAACAAATTTATCATGATCTTCGGGTTTACGTCTCGCACCCAACTGTAAAGCTGCTAAGAATTTTACGAGAATAACAGAACACATTACGGCAGCGGCAACCAACAGAACGTAGTTATTGAATTGACATCGAAAAGTTGACCGAAAGTCCACTTTGCCGATATAAAAAACTGAATTAAAACATTTCATCAATGAATTTAGTCTAGTACTATTGAGTGAACCACTATATAAATTGGCTGTAATATCTTTTCCACTCATTGTTTTAATTAATTGTTCGATTATATTTTGTCCCGGTAAATCTAACCAATGCCAATCGATAAAACCGGCAGGTTGTGTCACGCTAGCATTAGGTTTTGAAGGTTGTTGTTGATCTACCTGCGTACCAAAATAATCGGTAAAATCATAAATATTATTTTTAATGGTGACTACTATACGACCGTTCGAAACTAAAGTTTGAAATTGTTTTTGACTCCAGACAAGATCGGCTTTCACATATAATCGCATGGTTTGTAGGAAATAATCAAAGTACCATCTTGTATCAGTAAGATGTGTGGTAGGATAAGGTGTTTGTGAACCTGTAGTGTGGATAAACATGAAACCGGTAGTCGGATCCGTAAGATTTTTATGCGTAATAGAGACTTGATCATTGGTAACCATGTCACCACACGTTTCTGGTTGAGATAATGGAACTGGAATTGAAGCAGTAACGTCCAAACCAGCATAAAGTTCCATGGCTTGTGCGTCAGCAGGTGCTGCACCGCTCGGAGCATGATTCGTCAAATGGAATGAACTGAGATCATATACAACACCCCTCGCACTGACCCAAAAGTCGCTATCACCTTTGTGGAAAGCAACTTCATCTGAACTATATATTTTGTCTTTACCAGGACAAATAAGATCACCAAAGGCAATAATATAAAAGACGATGAAGGCAGAGAGTAGGAATATTATAAAACAAAGTGCGAATTTTTCACGCCAAGCCATTCGTACGTCAGGGCGTTTCATTTTTCCAATCCAATTTAATAAGAATGAAGGAATCCACCAAGTAATTAACCATACGAATGCGACCCAATATCTACGAGTCATGGTAACAGGTAATTCTTCGATTTCTTCACTTTTTTCATTCCCTGCATTTTTTTCCCCTTTGGCTTGGTCACTAGCAGGAGAATGCCTATTATATTAAAAACATAGTTTGTTAGTAAGAAAAGTATATATATATATATATATATATATTAAAATATTCAAATAAAAAATTTTACTTACCCATCACCACTTTTCCCTTCCCATTCACTACCCCACATACTACCTTCTTCATCTTCTGCCATACCACTATTCTTAGAATATTGATAATCTTCCTCACTTTCTGCATAAGACTCATCATAATAACCTACTTCACTACCAGCATAAGCGAAACCACTCCTCGGTATTAACCGATCCATTGAACCCGTAGCACTAAGTAAATGTGGGTTTCGACCATTATCTAAAGGAATTCCACCTGCCACACTATCATCATCTTTAAATTGTTTAGCCTTTGCTCTTTCATCTTTTTCAGCAGTTTTTAGAATATCCTCCATATATTTCCAAATAGAATCCGATAAGAACACGTTTTGATGACCAATAGCGTAACTATCTTCCGACCATCCACTATTTAAAGCAAATTCTTCAACTTTTTGACGAAGATTTCGGGAAGATTCCAGATTATGAGGTTGGATGATTGATCTATAACGATCCAAGAAATCAGCAAAAGTATAACTCATGGCATATTCTACTTTTTTACGAGCAGTAATTTCAGGTATCAAGAAACTACGAATTTGAGATTTTACTCGTTTAGAATCAAAAGCATTCGGATCATTATTATCGTTCGGACGAATTTGGAAAACATTCCACATTCGAGTAGAATTTAAAGTGTCTATCAATTGATTCAATGTGCCATAAAGTTGAGTAGCAACAGTTGAGACATGAGCCATTTGTTTCTTTTTTGATTCTTTTTCATTCGTTACTTCAGAGGACTGATTTCTTTTTGATCTCTTCATACTTGGAGCGCGCATAGGTTTAGTAGGTAATTGAGCGGCAACAACAGTTTTTTCGTTCTTTGGATGATTTTCAATTGCTAAAGCAGGACCTGAAAATAATTTTCTAATAAATGTATTATTCGTCTCTTTGAATAAGCTAATAACATCAGGTGACAAGTTGTCAATGTTTTTCTCAATAAATTTATCAACTTCGTAAACAACTGTGCCAGCAAAATGATTTATTCCAAATACACCAGTTTTTGTAGAAGATCTGGAACTAGGAGGATTTGAGACAAAAGAATGATGACTAGAAAAAGCCTGTTTCAATGCAGAAAGAAGTGTTGAATCACCACCAGTTTCAGTAGCGTTTTGAAATTTTGCACTTTCAGAATCCAAGATTGAAATAAAACTACGAGGTTTTACTTCAGAATTATTACCCCTTAACAATTCAACACAATTATTATTATATGTTGTGGAAACATTTGGTAAAGAAATATTATCCTTTGTAATTTCAGAATTAGTACCAAAATTATCATCGAAAAGTCTTTTTAGGACATAATTCTCAATTTCTTCAGTGGCAAAATTAAGACAAAATTGTTCAAAACTATTTTTATCAAAGTTTTGATAACCAGGTTGATCTAATAAACCGATAAAATTAGGTGGTTCATCAGATTGAATAAGTTTTGAATTAATATGTTCAACGATCCATGTAAATAATATAGAGTATAAAACTTGAGCTAAAGAATCTCTTTGTGCAGCAGCAGCTTCGGCATCTAGGAGGACGGTACATACGTCTTTACCAATTAATTTATTCTTGAAAGTTAAAGTTTGTTCTAATTTAAAAGCCGGTACACCTAAATACTGAGCAGCCAATTCCAAAACATGACGATTCTTAATTGTAGCAGCCTCATCTTTTTGTTTACCAGGACTGAGAAATTCGATATTACCCAATAATAAAATAGCAGTTAATATTTGCCAAATTTGAGCAACAGTTTTTGATTTGAAACCGAGAGTTTTAAGAGAAGCACGTAAATCATCCATTTGTAAATTATCATCCATACCAGTAGTCTTAAAACATTTTGATTTAGATAAATAAAGATAATTTTGAGGGTCCTGAAGATGCATTAAGGAGCGTTCTTCAGGAGCAGCACCAGCCAATAAATAATAAAATACGTGATAAGATCTTTCACCGACAGGAGTATCAGTTACTCTTGCTTTATCGAAACAGTAAGTTAAAAATTTAGCACCAACAATTCTACCTCTTTCGCTAAATTGTAATTCTAAATACTTTCCAAAACGTGAAGCATTAATATTATGTATTGTTTTTGCATTACCAAAAGCTTGTAAAACAGTTTGAGCGTTTTGAATTTGATCAGCAATCTTTGCCTCTTTTTTAGTGTGAGTTGAAAGTAATAAAAGTTGTGATAAAAGATGACTTTCAGTTTCAGTCTTTCCTGAACCATCAATTCCACTAAAGTAAAACCGGATAAACGCGTAAATATTGAAGTATAATTCAATTAATTAATAAAATAAAATAAGTATAAACGCGTTTCGCCAAATAAAAGTTCAAAATGGTAAAAAAAAATAATTTATTTTTCATAAAAGAGATAATATAGACTAACCTGAAAATTATACATTGGTCCTCAGCGGACCTTCTCATATGAAAATATACTTTGGCAGCTAATTCATAAATATGTGGTTGTAAAGTTATCTTTTCGCCACTTGTGTTTTTGTACCATTGTTCGGCATATTCTTTAGCCGAAGCGTCGTTCATGGATTCCAAAGGTTTATTAGGATTTATCACCACAAGAGAGGAAGCATTAATACGAGTATAAGGTAGGTCAGCTTTAAAACGTGCGGAAAGGAGAGAAATTATTTCCTCTTCTGAAGGAGGAGCATTGTTAGTTGGTAAAAGTTGAACCAAGTCAACCCTGTCATCCGCCGGGGAGTTGGAGGAATGACCCTTTTTTGTCTTGCCCATTTTGATCAAGCAGTATTTATAAACAATGACACCCCACCAAGGTAAATACTGCGACCTGCGAAATGGTGGTTAAATACTTTTTTTTTTATTTTTAAGGTGTTTTTCGTTCTTTTCCTCAGATAGACTTGAACTTCAACGGACTTTTACCGTTTTCTATCCAACTAACTTTTTAAAGAGTTTAAACGAAACCCTTTTCTTTTTTTTTTTTTTTTTTTTAAATATCACAAAAGTATAAAGTGAGAGAAAGGGGGTGGGGGGAAGAATCGAGCAATAGGTTTTGTTTGAGTAATGCGCAAGTAATAAAACTTAATACATGTAAATTTCAAACAGATTATTTATTATTATATATTATTATATAGTTAGATATACATGAATTTGATGAATTTGATGCTGTACGACCCGGGTAGCATACTTTAATTCGGTATAGTACAGTACTGCAGTAATATGATAGAGTATGAGATGTTACATAAACGTATGAATTTATATACTTACATACACGTATATATGAATAGTAGTATGGTAATAGGAGGAAAAAAAAAAAAAAGACTGTTAGTGTTCGTTTAATGCTGGAACCAAAAATAAATCAAACTGCAAAAAATAATCGGTAAATAATGAACCTGTTTTATCATATAGGCTGAACAAAATTAAAAACATGTTTCCAAATAAACTGACCTTATCTGATTTGTTCAGCTGTTCTCGCACAACAGTGATGATTTGCCGAGCCTTAGGTTTACACTGGTTTACACCTGTTTGAATTATAATCGTCATATCAAAAATAACTTACCAGATCGAAGCCGGCTCCCAAGCTCTAATGCTCCATTTGTCACAACCTAAAAATAGTAACTATAAATAGATAGTAATTCATTATTAAATTCTTGTTTAGTCCTTTTTAGGATCATACTAATTATTGTCAATTTTTCTCTTGATGCTTAAATCTATTTATAGTAATTATCTGTTATAGTAAAAATTCAATAAGATAAATATATAATATTTATTTATTTATTTATTCATTTATTTATTTATATGACGATCGAAATTTTTAAAAACTAACAATATTAGTATAGAATATTGATCATGTGGCAATCTAAGAAAAACATAACGATAAGATTTACAGAACATCAAAAAAAAGATGAATATTTCAAGATCGCATGCATTTCATATTATTTTATATTTTCTCTATAAATTTATTCGTGCTTTCATGATGTGTAAGACATATCGAAACAAGGACCTATTCTTCTTATCCTATTAGTAATTACGCATTTATGCAATGTATTGTTTTTTTTTCTTTTTTTTTAATATATATGTCTGAATAATAGCAAATCTTATCCATTATCGTTATTGTGTTGCATTTCATTAATTCCAGTAGCACTTATCACGTGAGTTCCCATAATTTCAGATCAAAGATTTATTTTCTTTCGTCTAAGCATCATTAAAGTTAATCGAATCAGATTGTTTACTATAATTAAATTTTTGGCTTTACTGATTAGATCTGTTTTGCCACTTAAATAGTAAACTTATATTGAATTCGTGAAACAAGTTGGGTGGATTGAATGTCTTTTCTGTTGAGATTTTACCTTACAGTTTTCACTAAATTATTATAAATATATACATATATAGCTATATTTATGTCGGTAGGAGTTTTAAACGTTAGTACGTATGTACTGCATGTATCTTGTTTAATTTAGTTAATTAAGAAATTAGACTTTTATATACAAATTGGTAATATACAATAGCGGTATTACTTCTCTTTTTATAGTGTCTATTAATAAAATTCGCTATTTCGAGTTTAATTGTCGAGTAGATTGAGCTTTAGTTTTTATTATTTCGAGGTTTTAACTAGTATCTATTATATCGAGAGCTTATTACTATATTAGCTTAAATTACTCTAAAAACAGAGTCTATTTTTTTAAGCTTTGAACAAATTTAGTTAGTTATTTATTCTATGCTGTGTTATAATATAAGTTATCTGTTTTTGTAGTAAGATTTATTGATTCGGTCTATTGGTTTAGTATATATTTCATAAATATTGTAGATATTTCAAATTATAACAAGTGTACTAATAAGTAGTGTTATTTTGGTTTGATGTATATATTACAAAATTTAATTAGTTAATCTAATAAAAAACAATGTTTAAAATACTATATAATTTTTAAGAATATACTGTAAATTATTAAAAATTTTTATTTTAAAGTTACAGATATATGTATTTTTTTTTTAGCTCTTTAATAGCCTTGCCAGAGTTCAAATACAAAAAACTTTATTTAATTAGTAATGGTAAACTATCTTGAATATACAAGTGCTTCTTTCTAAATAAACAAGTTTTCACAAAATTGCAAGCCCAGTATTTTATGACTGCAATAAAATATACCCATTAGTAACCTATTGCACCAACTTGTATGCAAGCAGATAAACTTTGTTAGCCTATCAAAAGCTAATTCTTTCAATTCTTGTTTTTTACTAAGAGCAAAAGAAAGTAATGTTTTTATATTTATGATATAAAAACATAAATCAAGAAAATGAAACTAAAAAAGAAGTATATATAATAAAATAGAAAATATTAAAAAAAGAAAATAGAGAAGCAAAGAAATGTAAAAAAAAAAAAAAAAAAGTCCAAAAGCTGACAAAGAAAAGATGTTATCTCTATCAAGAAGTAGCCAATTCATCAATTAAATAAAAATTTAATAATGAACAAAAACACACTAAGCAAAAAAAAACAAAAAAAAAATACACTATTATAACCTATACCAGACTAGTAAAAATTATAACAATTGCAATTTATTGTATATCTTAATTGTAAAGTTTTATCTTAATATATTCATTTTTTCTGATTATATAACTCTACTAGATAACTTGTTAACTAGAATCTTAATCCAAGTTCTATGAAGTACTATATTTATTAATTAACAAAACATGTAATTGTTATTTACTAAGTTAGTTTATTTAAATTTAGAAAATAAACAATACTAATCTTTTAAAAAAGATAAATCAAATCTTTATTTTTTATTAAAAATTTTAGAAAAATGGCAAGAAAGCAAAAGTGGGCTATAAAAAAAAACTACTTGTACCAACTATAAGAAGTATTTATAAAAAAAACAGCTGCTTGCTTTTTGTTTTCTTATGTCTTTATTTGAAAATCACCTAAAGAGCTTTGTCAATAGAAAATACTATTTTTCAGAACTTTATCAAAATTCTTTATATAAGAGCTTTATTCTTGCTAGTTATTTTGTATAATAATACTTTTAGCTTGTATATCAAATATAAAAAGAAGTTATCTAAAAGTAAGGTTAATCTTTATAAAAACTACTATAGAAGGTCTTGACTTATTTTTAATAAATATTTGGTTTTCTTTAGTCAGAAATTTTGGTACAAATAATTGTTAAGAAGAAATATAATAAAGTTACAAATATTAAAATATTAATAAATATAATATAATATAAATAGTGTTATATTAATATAATTACAGTATTTAAATTTTAAGTAATAAAGGCAATAGCAAATATTATATAATATTCTAAAAGGTCTCTAATATCTTATATATATATAAATTTATAATAATTGATCAAATTTTTCTTATATAAAAGTAAGAAAGAAAGAGTACAGTAAAAAAATATTATATAATATCTGGGTTTCTAAGTTTGATTTGAGTTCAATTTGAGTCTAATCAAACTCCAAACTTAAACCAACTTAAATAGTAAATTTTATTAGTTTCAAATTTAAACTTAAACATGAACCTATAAATAACAAATTCAGATCAAACTCAAATATAATTGTTAAGTTCAGTTTGATTTGAAGTTTGCAAACAAGTTTAAGTTTGAATAGATAAATTGTATTTTATATAACTAATCAAAAATATAAAAATAAATTTTTGTAATAAATAATCTAAGATCAAATAAAATTTATAAATTGGTTTTTATAACTTGGCCAGGTTATAAAAGCCAAATTACAAAATTTAAGTTCTATTTGTTAATAAATAAAATTTTATATACTAAATCCTAAGTTATGAAATCTAAAATTTAAATTTTATATTTTATATTTAAATTTTATATATTAATATGAGTTACAAATTCTAGATTGTAAAATTTAGATTTTATTAGTTAGATATATAACAATTTTTGCTCTTAAATTTATAGTTTTTAATTAGTAGAAAATTGTTTAGCTAGTTAATAAGCTTTATCTTTTAAACCGACCATTTTAGCAAGCAAATTTGTCTGCTAAAATTTTTAAAAGTTGGTTCTAATTTATTTTTATCAAAAATTAAGTTATTTTAAAATTTTTTTTTTTAAATATCAACTATGATTATAAATTATATTTTAATAATTTTTATATTTATATAAAAAAAAATTTAAGCTAAAAAAATTTAAAATTTTTAAAAATTTCTAATTTTAAAGATTTTAAAAACTTCTAAGAATATGTACCTAATAATCTTGATACAAATTATAGATTAAATTATTATAAACAACTTTTATTACAAAAGTTTTTGTAATTTTATAATTAAAATTTTAACTTTTGTTAGTAGAAAAACATTTTTTTCTCTTTAAATATATATAAAAATTTCAATATTTTTGAAAATTTTTAAAAAAATCTTATAGTAAAATTAAAGAATTGGTTATATTTAAACTAATTTTTCATTTATATTTAAATATATACTTAATTAAAATTTTAATAAATATTAATTAACAATATGATAAATTTTTATTTTAGCTTAGTAATAAGGGTACTTATCTTTAATAAAATTTTTAGTAATTCTAAAAAAACATGTTAAAAAAAATTCTAGTAAGCATATTTGCCTGCTGGACAGTTTAAGAGATAATAAAATTACTATAAAAATTGTAGTACTTATGTATAATAGCAAGTAAGTATAATTTGCAGATTTTAATTTCACTAATCTTTACTTAAAAGTTAAAACTATGAAATTTAAAATAATGTGTATATATTGGTACTAGTAAGTAGATATTATGATTTTGACTTGTGAACTTGTTTACTGATTTTATTGCAGTTTGCAAAAATATATAAAATTTGATAATTAAAAAAAAGAAAGAAATTGATGATTTTTGTTTCTGATTTCTGATTTTTTAAATATTTTTTTAGACTTTTCTTTTAATTCATACAAATATAGTTAATGCTGTTTGTCAACTAAATTATTTAAAAGAGTTTATCATTTCTTGATAGCAAAAACCAAGATCTTTTTAAACTTAGACATATAGTTGATAATGTCAAATAGTAGTAATAAACAAAAATATATTATAAAAAGAAGTGTCACAAGAGTAAAATTTTCATTTATATATTTTTTTTAAAAAAAAACTTTAAATTTATTTAAAAAAAAAAAAATTTATTTATTTAGATTATAACTTAGAATTTTCCTCAAAATTTATAAAATTTACAAACTATAAAGAGCTCAATAGCTTATTACAAAATTATTTATTTATCAAAAAAAAGAAAAAAAGATCTTATCAAACAATTTTATTTCAATGAATAGTCAACTTTGGAAAAAGTCTGGTTGGAGGTCAGTATATTATGCCATAACTGATAATAATTTTTTTTAGTATTTATTTTTATATTTATTTTTTTATATTTTAGTATAAGGATACTATAAGCACTTTATACTCTAGCTATAGTATAGAAAATTTACTCAAAATTTATAATAAGGTGATTATTAAATATGGCGAAGATTTATCAAAAATAATGACAGTAATTAGTAAACCCATATTAGGTAAAGATGAAAAGTTCAATATAAAGAATAGAATTTAATTTAAATCCAAACAATTTATCAAATATTGTAAGTAATTTTTTTTTTATATAAAAATACTTATTATTTTATACTAATTTCATGTGTTTTCTATAAAACTATAATCTATTAATAAGCCCAAACTTTGGTGAATATTTATATCAAAGTAAGATTATATCTTTATGAATCTGTTTACTAAATGGACTATTATATATATTTAATATATAATATATATTCAACTTTTTCTAAATATTCTTATTGCTAGATTTATTTTATTTTTTTATAGAGAAAAAGTTAATAATGAAGATCAGAAAATCCAGAAAAAAGTAGCTTTAAAACTGATAAAAAGCTAAATAGAAAATAAAAATACAATATAATTTATTATATAAAATTTCAAAACAAATATATTTAAGTTAAATTTAGCAAAGTGGTTAGAAATACATTTATTATTAATAAAAAAAAAGGAGAGAGACCTTGATAAGGTTCTCAAATATAATTTATTTTACAATTGAATATTTGCTTTTATATTAAACTTTAAGATTAATAACTATATTAGATTTGAGTTTACTATACATATTTTATAAATTTTATGTATATTAAAGTCTAATCTAAAAGTCTAAAAAAATATTAAAACATCAGAAATCAGAATTAGAAATTATCAATTACTTTTTTTTTCAATTATTAAATTTTACTAATTAATAAATAACCTTTATATTTACTAGCAACTAAAATAGTTTGTATATAATACAGTCTTTCTCATATATAATTATCCAATTTATCTAGTACTTTTTGGTAATTATACAGAAGGGTGATTAAATAGAATTACTTCTACTGTATATAATTACATAATATAGAATAATTAAAATAATGTGATTTTTTTTATTTTTTTTTTATATAACAGCAGTTATGCCTTAACTTTATTAAGCTTTGTACAACTTATCTAAAATATATAAAATTTTATGACTGAGCATTTTAAAAGGTAAGTAATAAACTCTTAACTTGTTAGCAAATAGTATATGAAAACTATCTTTAAATGACAAGTGCTATAGCCCAAATTTTTATCTAAATTACAAGTTACAACTAACCTGGTTACCAACTTGGTACCTATATTCAACTTGCTATAGTAGAATTCTTCTCTTTCTAGACCCCTCCTACAATTGAATATGACTCAGATCTCAACAAATAGTACCTACTGCTTGTTATAACTACCTCTCTCTTCTTTTAGACTTCTTCTATCTAAGCCTGACAACATAATTAAACTTTTATTCATATATAAAAGTGAAAAAAATAAAGCCATATTTATAAAAGATATAAATATTTTAGAAAAAAAATACCTCACAGTGAGAAAAAAAAACAACAAATTCTAAAATAATCTAATATAAATAAACAAAGATAAAAAAAGTGAAAAAAAAGAAAGATAGCCATGATACACTATTATAGCCTGTGCTAGGTATAAGAGTAAAAATTATATAATAATTGCTACTAATTACTATATCTCAATTGTAAAAACTTCAATTTAATCTTGGAACTCGTTCTAAGTAATGACTCGACTTGGGTATTTCCTAAATGGGGGGTTGTCTAAAGCGGAGCAGAATTACGTAACATCAAATTATAGAATTTGATAATTGTTGATAAAGCAAAACAAAAAAAAAAAAGGAAAAAACTTGAAAATACAAAAAATAGCAGTCTAAACCTATCTTAGGTAAGCTAAGTAAAAATGTTAGAAAAGCAATTTTGCTTATATATAATTATTTAAAACCTGCTTTAACCATAATTCAAAATAACCATAACCCTAAAGTTAATTCAATAAAATATATATTATAAGAATCTACTCTGCTTTAGACATTCCTTTAAATGGGATGAAGACCTCTTCTTTATACCATAACACCATATTTACAAAACAACAAAACACGTGATTGCCTTTTACTGAGTTTATCCTGATTTGATAAATGTAAACAATGCTAATTTTTTGGAGGAAGTAAGCCAAAAAGCTTACTTTTTGTTAAAAATTTTGTTAAGAATAGCAAAAAATAAAAATAAAAGAGTAATCTCTTAGTACCACTTAAAAGAGAGTAAGTTACTAAAAACAGAAACAGCCTTTTATCCAAGTAGTATACTACTCAAATTTTGTTAGTAAATGATAAACTCTGAACTTGTTAGCAGGTAGTGTATAAGAACTATCTCTAAACAACAAGCGCTGAGTTTGCAGTGAGTGATAAACTCTGAAACTATTAGCAGATAGCATATAAAAACTACCTCTAAATAACAGATGCTATCTTATAGTCCCTTCTTTCTTTGATTTATAATCTGGAAGGTCAGTTTTTACTATTTTTGTTAAAAAGTTTTTTTAGAAAAATTTGAACCAAGTGATTATCAGAAAAAGTTGTATTATTATTAAAAAATAATGTAATTTTAAAATAGTAAAATAATATTTTTTATTTATAAATTTTAAAATATTCATTAAATAGAATAAAATTTGTTATTTTACTTAAATTTTAATAATGAATATCTTGATAAGTATTAATTCAAATTAGCTCAACTTTTTACTATAGTAGAATAACTATTATTATATTAGATATAAAAATTTTAGCTGATTTAATTTAATAGTTCTCAAGTAATTGTTTGTATTAATAGTCAATTTTTTAAAACAAATTGACTATCGTATACAAGCAATTGTTCAAGAACTATTAGACCAAATTGGCTAAAATTTTTTATATATAGTATAAGAATATTAACACTATTTATAATTAAAATTTAAGCTAATTTAAATTAAAAATTATCAAGATATCTATTGTCAAAGTTTGAGTAAAAATATTAAATTTTTTTAATAATAATTATTATGAAATTTTTGCTATTTTTAAGCATGGTGGACAATCCCGAATTTGGATGATCGACATTGTGGCTTAGCCAATTTAATAAAAAATTTTTTTGATTTTTTATACAGTTTAAAGTACTTCGTATTCTCGTGATTTTTCGAAACTTACCAATTAAGTTCACTCCAAAAAAAGAGCTAGCGAAAGTTCTTTGCCTGCCCTATCTTACTTTAAAATTAATCCCAAATAATCTCAATATTTAAAAAGTTTTATTAGAGACGAAGTTTATAAGAGATCTAAG
>CAJVPY010001406.1:0-19621 GCA_910591965.1 Dentiscutata erythropus | reverse complement strand
CTCTTACTTGGGCTTTGATTTCTATTTGCCTTATTGTTACTAGATGATCTTCTTCTTTTAAGGTTTTGTCTATAATAAATTTCTTGATTTTTAAAGTATTGGCTATTGTAATTTCTACTTATTTTAGTTATGTCTTAGTTTTTTTTAGAGCTGATATCTTTGGCTAATTCATAATGTTTATTTTCATTCCATTCTAGTCTGTTATAAAAGTAATATGGTACTGAAGCCTTTGCTATCTTGAGGTCCTCTAATAACGCAAAGTAGACTAGAGCATTCACACTGGGATTATCATTTCTGTTAGTGAGTTTAAACACCATCTTAGCTTTGAACCTTCTTAGTTGTCTAAGTAGAACTGACTCAAGTGCTAGATTAGGAATTTTTCCAAGCATCAATTTATACTCTTTTCTTATTTCTAGTTTCTTAACATCAAATCTACTTGCTATAATTCTGCTTGTCTTGCCTTCTTCAAAATGTATAGCCCATGCATTTTGTAAGTTTAGTTTTTGCTCTTCATTTCTGTATGTAATTTTTATATATACTGCTACCGATCTTTTTAAGGTGTGCCATTCTAATAGTTCTACTCTTCCAAAATAACTAAAACATCTTTTGATTCTTGCTAAATTTACTTCAAAGGGCAAGTCCTAAATTGTAAGGTCTAACTCTAAATTCATCTTCTCTTTATAATACTCAGTTTTATTTACCAAATGCTTGTTTTGAGCCAAAATATTTTCAGGCACCCATACCGAGCTATGTATATCTTTTCTGACTTCTTCTTTTTTAACATTGGTGTGTTTTTCTATGTTTTGCTTTTTATTGGTAGTTACTTGCTGTTTCGACTCTATATTCATACTATTGAAACTTTTAGCTAGAGATATTAGTTTTGCTATATCCTCTGTACCATGATCTGATGTTCCACTTTCTAAGAAGATTAATGAAAATTTGTAATCATCTTTATGGTTCTGACATTGCATTAGCAATTTCTTATCACTTTCATTGAAGTTTAATTCTGCATTTTTGATATACTTTGTTTCTTTCTTTTTTGCAACTATAATGCCTTGAGTATCTTTGTTATGTACACTCTTTTCAAGTATCGAGACTGGAGATTCTGTGTCTATATTCATTTCTGTACGTTGATCCATAATTTGATTAGAAACAGTTTCTGTTGGCACTCCACCTATAAGTTGTGCTTTTACTTCTGATATTTCTTTTTCATTGCTTTTTTTTTCTTGGACCTACTTATAGCTATCTATTAGCTCTCGTATTATACCAATTTGTTCTGAGTGAGATGCACCCATAAAACCTGCTATATCTCTATCTATCTTGAGGGTTAATAATTTTTGTTCTTTGTAAACTTTCTCCATTTGTTTCCCGGAGTTGTTAAAAAAATTCTTTAAGTCTGCTATTTTAGTCATTTTTGTCTTGACATCTCTATAATTTACTACGTGACTAATTTGTGTTGGTTGTTTGTCTAATTGTTTGTTTACTCACAGATTTGTTTGTTTGTCTATACTAAAAAAGACACGCGTCACTGTTTGTTGTTTGTTGTTTTGGTGTAATGATTAATAATCTGTTTGTCAGGGGTTTGCTAAATTCCCACTTTTTGTATCAAAAGTTGTAAAAATTTTGTAAAGTTCCTAGTTGTCGCAGAATTTACTAATAAAATATACTGTTTGCTTCTAAGAGAGTTTCTTTGTTTTATACAAAGGTTTCTTTTTTCCTAAAAGAGTTTTAGCTGTTTATTGACTTGTTTTTGTAAAATTTGATGTTTTTTCTTAATTCTAAATTTGGAACAGAGGATCAGCAGAAAGAGTTCTGTTTAACTAGGTGTTAAAATTAGTAAAATAAATATTATATTAAATTATTTTAATATTTAGTAAAGATATAATAAGTTTTTTATTTGAATTCTACAGATTTATAAAATTCAATTAATTAAATTTAATCAAGTAATTATTAAAATATCTTCACTCAAAGCTTTAAAAAAAAATTAGTATAGCTTTTATTTTAATCGATAAGTTAAATTTTTTCAACTTTAAACAAAGATATTATAACAACCACATAACCAAATTTAATAAAAAATTTTTTATTTAGATTTTGCAAATCTATAAAATTCAAATAAAAAATATATCAAATTTGATTAAATATTAAAAATAATTCAATATAACTTTTATTTTCTTAGCTTTGAGTAAAGTTATTTTGTTAATCATCTAACTAAAGCTGAAAAGTTTTTTTATTTTTTTATTATTATTATTTTTTATTTATCAGTATCTAAAAACTTAAGTTTATTGAAGTTAAATATATATTATATTCTAGTTATTTAACTATTTTTATATATTATCCAACTCTTTTCGATAATCATCTGAACCAAATTTTCTAACAAAAAGAAAAGTCTATTTTCTATACTAAAAAGTCATAATAACCTGTAGTGAGGTGACAACAGTGTGGTTTTATAAAAACCAATCTTCTTTACTCTAGAAAACTTATTTATATATTTAGCATACAAGCCAAAAGTGTTGATATACAAAATAACTAGCAGAAGGTAGTGAAGTGCTCTTGTATATGAAATTTTGGTAGATAGGTAAAGGTGATAAGAGTCCAAGCCTTTTGTTAACAAAGCTAATATTGTATAACAACTAAAGAACAGTAAAGAACAGGTATCTTTTAAGTCATACTTCTTTTTTTTTTTTGGCCAAGTGGTTTTTACTATATCTTTTTTTACTTCTTTGTCTTTCTTTCAAAATTTTTCGTAAAAAGTAGGAATTTGGCTTACCTTCTTCAAAAGATTGGTATTGTTTACTTTTCAAATTTGAATAGCATAGTGGAATACAACTATGTGTTTATGAATATGAAGCTACTATACAGGACTAGGCCCTGGTACAAAAACCCTAATAGCAGCAGTAGATGGCTTGAGATATGGGTCCACAGATAGTAGCAGCACTTACTTGAGATACAGATTAGAACAGGCTTAAACAAAGTCATTCAGAGTTAATTAGAAAGTCAGAAAAAAAACTTAATATTAAAGCAAAGCTTTACAATAGGAATATACAAATGTTGTATTTGTTATATAATTTTTATTTTTGCTTAGTATAGGCTATAACAGTGCACCTATTATAGATTGTTTTTTTGTTTTTTTTTTTGTTTTTTTTTTTCTTTCTTTCATTTATGTTTTTTTAATTGTTTTTTTTGTAATACTTATATAGGTATTTCTCTCTTTAAAACTTCTTTTTTTTTTTGATTTTAAGTTTTTTTATATAGTAGTTAGAAGGCTTTTTTTCTGCTAGGAAATTAGAAAAAGAAGATTTAGAATTAAGAAAAGAGAAAGCAATCATAATAGCAAGATGTAAATGCTTTTCAGTGAAATATTAGTTTTTCAGTTACAGAAAAAATAATATAGAGGAAAAGTTTACTATAGCAAATCAAACATAGGTAAATTGGACTTCAGTTACAAGGAGCTGAGTTAGTCAACTCTTGTAACTTAGGTAGAGTTATGTAGTAGTATCTATGTAAACCAAAATCACGCTTTCGTAAAATAGAATTTATAAAAATAAAAAGAAAGTGTTTAATATAATAAAGTGTTGGCATGATTGCCAAATTGATTCAAAAAAAAAACTATGGTGGGGATTACTTAAAGCCAACAAATTTTATATATAGATTCTAATTTTTTAGCTATAATATAATATAATTGACCAATAAAATATAGAAAAAGTTAGTATAAATTTAAATTCTATTAAAATTTTGTTAATAAATTTAAACTTTGTTATGTTTTTTATATATAAATATCAAATTTTTAAACTATATATAACTTTAAATTGATATAAACTTTTTAAATAAAAGATACTAAAAATTTTTTTTGTAGATTTGATAGTTTAATTAAAAAGCTATTAATTATACAAAATTTTTTTTTAGTTTATTTTAATTTAAAAAAATTATAAAAGTTTAAAAATTTTATAGTTAAAAATTGATAGCTGATTTATACTATATTTTTATATAATTACATTCATGATAATAAATATAATCTAATTAATTCTATCTCTAATTAATAAATCTAAGTAATCTTATAACTGGCATTCTACTAGTTTTATCTATTAATTGATGATCCACTACTTAACAGATGCATGATCATAGTATAAAGGCAGTGCTATTTATCATTTGATTTTTTTTTATCTAAGGCTTACCCCCTTCTAGTTTTTAATATATAAATTATCAGGTTTTATATATAAAATTTCAATTTTTTAACTCCCCCAAAAAATCACCTGATAATTGTTAGCTCTCTAATATGACGCAGATTACTATATAAATACAATATAAGGTGAATGTAGAAAATTTCTAATATTTATTCAAGAAAACTTTTTTTGTACTAAGTTAATTGACAAAGTTAATTAATTGAAAGTTGTAGAGCACATTATTGCAGTTCTAATAGTGGTTAAATTATCCAAATCAGCCCAGTAGATACTAAGATATCTTTAGAAAACATATCAATAATTATATAAAATCTCTATATAGTTATTGATGCATTTTTAAAGATATCTTATTTACTAGGCTGATTTGAATTATTTTACCACTATTAGAACTGCAACGATGAGCTTTACAACTTTCAATTAATCAACTTTGTCAATTAACTTAGTACAAAAAAAAGGTTTTCTTGAATGAATGCTAGAAATTTCTATATTGGATTTATATAGTGATTTGCATCATATTACACCATGATCATGCATTTGTTGAGTGGCAAATTATTAATTAATAGTAATGCTTTCTAGTTACACTTTCAAACCTTAGAGAGCTAATAAAAATTAGCCAATTTTTTAGTAGATAGGTGAGTTAGCCAAAGTGTTAAGTATAATTCTGGTTAGAATTATTAAATTTTGGTCCAAATTATAAAAAATTTTTTAATTTTGTTTTTTTTTTTGTATTAATTTTAAAAACTTTATTAAGATACTAGTTGTAAATCTATATAATAATCCATAAAAATAAATTTACAAACTTTTTTGACGGTTTTGCCAAAGCTTCAATACAACTTTATTTATTTAATCAATAATAGTAAACTATTTCAACTAAACTAAGTTTTCAAATTGCAAGCTTAACATCTACTGGCTGCATAGAATGTGGCCATTAGCGACTCGTCGCACTATCTTGTATACAAGTTGGATAGACTTTGTCATTCTGTCAAGAGCTAATCCCTTCAATTCTTCTTTCTTTACCAAGAGCAAAAAAGTAGTAATTTTATACCAAACTACAAAACCACTAATTATTAAAACAAAAAAGAACTATATTTAATAAAAACAAAATAAATGAAAAGGAAGTTTTAAAAAAAAAAAAAGAGGGGGAAAAGAATATATAAAAAAAAAAAACAAAGAGAAAGCCCAAAAAGCCAACAAGGTAGAGTGCTACCTCTATCAAAAAGCAGTCAAGCAACCCGAAAGTTGCCACGAACAAAAAAAATACACTATTTATAACTCATGCCAAGTTAAAGTAAAAATTATATAACAACTACAACTATTGTATATTTTAATTATACAGCCAAGCTTTAATATATATTTTCCAATTACTGATCAAATCCAGATACCTCTTTAACTCGAGACCCAATCCAAGTCATGTAGAGAACCACCTGCTACTCAATCCAAGTCATGTGAAGTAACACCATATCCTTTGATAAACAAAACATATTAGTTGTAATATACCAAGTCCGTCCGAATTTTGATGCAAACAATGCTGATTTTTTGAAGGAGATAAGCCAAATTTCTACTTTTTGTCAAAATTTTTGGAAGAATGGCAAGAAGTCGAAAATAAGTAATAGAGAAGTTACTTGAGACAAGAAAAGAGTGCAGCTTCAGAGCAACAGATAATTTGTTGTTTCTTTAGTATTCTTTTTCAAAGTAATGATCTAAAAGCTTCGTTAATGATGCTGGTTCTGACCTGCCCACTACCAAGATTTTTTATACAAGGGCACCCTCTGCTAGTTATCTTGTATAATAATGCATGCCAAACGTCTCTTATAGAGAAGTCCTCCATAGCAATAGCTTGATCTCTAGACAAACCGCCAGTAGACCACGACTCTTTAACAAATTTTTCCATTTTTCGTTAGTAGAAATTTCGGTCTAAGTGATTATCAGAAAGAGTTTTTTTTTCTATATGAAAATAAAATTAAATAGTAAAACTTTTTATAATTATTATATAAGTATATATAAATAATTATTATATAAATAAACAACCCTTTCTAATAATTACTTTACTAAAAATTTTCAAAAAACTTTATACTAGAAAAAATACAAATGGCTATACTAGGCTATAAGACATGAGAAATAAGACTGTAGGATAGCAACTATTATTTAGAAATAGTTTTTATATACTATTTGCTAGTAGTTTTAGAGTTTATCACTTATTACAAGTAGGTACTTGTTATTTAGGAATAGTTTTTATACACTATCTGCTAACAAGTACTAAAAAAACTTAATACTGTACAGGCTCTGATATGAACTGTAGTTAATTCTAGTAAAAGAAACTTATACTTTTTTATTTTGTATACAAGTAGTTTTTTTTCTTTTTACTTTGCCTCTTTGCTACTCTTACAAAAATTTGACAAAAAGTGGCCAAAATAGTTTACTTTCTCCAAAAGATCATCATTGTTTATACTTACTATTTTTAGATAAACAAAGTAGAATATAAATACAGGATTGTTTTGGCAATAATACTTCTACACTATGTAACAAATAATCAGCACTTTGGTTAACAAACTGATCTAAATTGGATAGTATAGTTATAAGAAAATTTTAAGAATAAAGCTTACTATATATTTCTAAAAATAAGCTACTTTAAAAATAAGCTACTTTTTCTTTTCTTAAAAGAAGAATAAAAGAAATTTTTTTTTTTGAAAATAAGCTATCTTTATAATTTTTTATTAGCTACAAAGTAATTGCTATATATAAAAGTCAATTGTACTAAATAAATCTATATTCATTACTTAATAAAAGTTGTTTAGAATATTTTTTTTTCTTTGATAACCTTATACTAATTTTATTAAATATTTAATATTTAGTACAAAACCAAACTATTTAATAGGCAGATTAGACTAAAATCTAGCTGTTTTTTAAACTGATATTGGCCACTATACCTATACACAGTATAATATATTTAAAGATATAGTCTAGCCTAGGCTAGTGTTGTACATAGAATGCATCCATACTATATTCAATGTTCAATATTCAAAATTGCCCAAAATTGTTCAAGCCTATGTCTTATGTTTAAATAATCAATAAAGTAATTTAAAAAATTATATAATTATATATTTTTTTAGATGCTGAATTTATTTATAAAAAAATTAATATAGATTATCTTAATAAAATTTTAAGTAATTTTAATTTGAAAAATATTCAAAATTGTTTAAAATTGTCCCATATATAACACTAGCTTAGGCTTAGCTTCTATTATGTCAAAACCTCTTTTTCTTTTCAAACTCTTTTTTCTTTTTAAAGAGTATAAGACAAAAGAGAAAAAAAAAATGAAAAACAAACGAAAAACAAACAAAGAAAAGAAAAAAAAATACAGATTATGAAAACGAAAATATAAAAAGAAATTTAAGACCCTAAAAGCATTGTTACAACTCATACATGCAGATAAAAATTATATAACAAATGCAATATTTGTATATTTTTTTGTAAAGCTTTGTATTAATATTGAGTTTGCTTTTTGATCTTTCTACCAACTTCAAATAGCTTCATTGTTTGTTTTAATTTATATTTTAAGCCAGATACTGCCACTATCTGAGAACCTGTATCTCAAACCACCTGCTATTATAATTAGAGTTACTAGCCAAGTTCTGTGAAGTAGTATCATATCTGTTTATAAACAAATATATAATTATAATTCTACTAGTTCTTTTAAATTTAGGAAATAAACAATGCTGATTTTTTAGAGAGGATAAGCCAAATCCCTACTTTTTGTTAAAAAATTTAAAAAAAAGACAGAGAAGTGGAAAAAAGAGTAGTAGAAACTACTTGGCTAGAAAAAAGGAGTACAACTTAAAAAAAGCCTATTTTTACTATTTTCTAGTTGTTTTGCAACTAATAGCTTTATTGACAAATAGCTTGAACTTCTATTACAGTACCTCTATTTATCTACTAAAATTTCATATACAAGAGTACTATTTTTTGCCAGTTATTTTATATATCAATATTTTTGGCTTGTATATCAAATATATAAAGAAGTCCCTTATTAAGCTATAGAATTATTTTTATAAAAATTGCACCTCACTATAAATTTATACTTTTTAGTATAAAAACTAGGCTTTTCTTTTTATTGAAAATTTGGTTTAAGTGAATATCAAGAAGAGTTGATAGTTGTTTAGAATATAAAATTATATATATTATAAAAGTTTTATACAATTTGGATAACTTTTTATTAAAATATTTTTATATTTTAAGTTCAAATTTAAAATACAAAACTAGACTAATAAAAAATTATTCAAATTATATAAAACTTTTTATTTTTTTTAATATTAAAAGGTAAGGCCTTGCTTATATCTTTATTGAGTAATTTATATGAGTAATTATAAAGAAACAAAACTAAATGAAGACTTAATAATAAATAAATATAAATTACATGCAAGATTAAAAGCTCAAACTAATTATTTATTTGCGATCTAAATCTACTAGTGTGGTCAAGACTTATCTAGATTTGAATAGTTAATATATGATTTGTAAGAATACTAAACTGAATCTATAAAGTGAACTAGATATTAAATTTATGCTTAGTGAGCCCAGCTGGAGGGCAAGAAAAAGAATTAGAATATAGTTGATTAGATAAGTTGTATAGACAGTTATATATGAAAGTGTTACGAGTTCTAGTATAGAAACAAGTAGAAAATCATTAGCTAACTTGAGTAGAGATAGAATTTGATAATATTTGATATACTTTTTTCCAAGTAGAAAGTTAATACAGTATGATTTTCATATTTGTTCATAGATTTGATTAGAAATTTTAATAAGAATTTTGATAATTAGCTGTAAGCTATTAAATAAGATATATCAAATAGTAATATATATTGGACAAGTAGAGAAGGAATAAGACCTTTAAGAGTAGAATAAAAGAAGTATAAATAAAGAGTAAAAAAATAAAAAGAAATAGAAAGGTAGAATAAAATTGTATATATTAAGTAATTAAGTTCATGAGAAGCAAAATTAAGGTTGGCATTTAAAATAATTTCTAAAATAGAAGAATTAATAATTTAAGATAAGAGATTATAGTAGGAACAGGAGTACTAGTGAGAAGAAGAATCAGAATGATTGTATTGAAAACAGTTAGAAGATGAGAATAGGTTAGATGATATGGAATAAAAATAAAAGTGTTTAGATAAATTATTAAGTAACATTTTAATTTTAAAAAATTTAAGATGACTAAGTTTAGGATTAGTGAAATTATATAAATGTTTATGAATTATTGTTAAAGTAGAGCCATGTAGAATTTCAATTGATAAAATTAGAAGTGTAATCATTCATCAGTACATTTTTGGAAGAACTATATAGAAATAGTATTAGCATTATAGATATTTTTAATGAAGTGTCTAGAAGGCCTATCAATTGAGAAATTTTTCTATTGAAGAAAAAAAGAAAAGTTATATATATTAGAATAATTAAACAATAGAGTTGGAGAAGATATATGATTATTAGCAAGATGATCAGCTAGATTATTGAAAGTGTCTGTATAAAACTTTTAAAATATATATATATTTATATTTTGAATAACTTTTATTAAATAACAAACATTAGATTTACTTAGTACAATTTTGATTTTTATATATAGAAACTACTTTTTTTAATAAAAATAACTAAAAATTTATATAACCCAAAAATAAGCTGCTTTGGAAATTTTCATATAATTTTTTGCTCAAAAAAGATAGCTTATTTTTAGAAATATACAGTAGCTTTATAATAAAGATATACAAGATTTTTAAATTTAATATATAATTTTTACAACTATGCCTAGTACAAGCTATAATAGTGTTTTCATAAACTGGTTTTTTTCTATTTTTTTTTTCTTTATTTATTTATTTTTTTATTACTTGTTTTCTTGTTGCTTAGGCAATTTTTTCTTTTCTCTCTTTGTTTTGTTTTCTTTATTTTTTTAGTACCGTATTCCTCCAAAAATAAGCACCCCCCGAAAGTAAGCACCCCCTACAATTTATATATACCCGAAAATAAGCACCTCTTATATAATAGAAATAAGTAACTAAATATCAAATCATTTAAATTATTAATTGAGATTATACCCGAAAATAAGCAACCTTATAGCAAAAAAGGGGTGCTTATTTTCGGAGGAATACAGTATTTTTTTTCATAAGTTAGTTGGAGATTATAATTTTTTTTGCTCAGAAAGCTAGAAGAAAGTTAAAAAAAGATGATTTTGATAGGCTATAAATACTATTCAGTAATATATCAAAGTATCTATTTGCAGGGTTTTTTGATATGAAGATAAACTTTACTATAACAGATCAAACATGGGTAATTTAGATATTTTGGTATTGTAAAAAGTCAGGTTAGCTAA
The DNA here is from genome assembly GCA_910591965.1 of Dentiscutata erythropus. Classification (NCBI taxonomy): domain Eukaryota; kingdom Fungi; phylum Glomeromycota; class Glomeromycetes; order Diversisporales; family Gigasporaceae; genus Dentiscutata; species Dentiscutata erythropus. The sequence continues at coordinate 9,088 of CAJVPY010001406.1, read as the reverse complement.
TGTTTGTAATTTAGATAGGCTTTAGGTAAAATTATATTTTTTCTATATGTTAACCTAATAAAGTATTGGCAAGATTGTTGAATTATAAAAAAAAATAATTATTATTATATATATATTTTTTATTCACCTATTAAAATAAAAATTTTTTATCAAATTTAGATAGTCATTGAAAAAACTTTACTAAAGTTTGAAAAAAAGTCAAAAGTCTTGAAAAAAACAAAAAACTATAGCAAAATTTCTTTTTTTCAACTTCAAAGCGAAGATTTCCAATGATTATCTAACCAAATTTGATATAATTTTTTATTTTAATTCTACGTGTTTGTAGAATCAAAATAAAAATAAATTTATCGAATTTTGTTATGTAGTCACTGAGAAAAGTTAAAAAAAAAAATTTGCTAAGGTTTCTTTTTTATAGGCAATAAAACTTTAAGCGAAGTTTTCTTACCAAATTCGATGAAAATTTTTTTAATTTAATTATATGGGATTGCAAAATTAAAAAAAATTTCATAGAATTTAGTTACATATTCATTGAGAAAACTTCGCTTAAAGTCTTAGTACCAATAAAAAAGAACCTGCGGCAAATTTTTTTAAACAAATAAATAAATAATCAGCAACTACATAACCAAAGTTTGATAGGTTCTTTATTTGTTTCTACAACGCGTAGAATTAAAATAAAAAATTTTCATCAAATTTGGTTAGATAATCGTTGAGAAATTTTCGCTTAAAGTTGAAAAAAATAAATTTTACTACGACATTTTGATTTTTAACCTTTTTTTTCAAACTTTAAGCGAAATTTCTCAACGACTATCTGACTAAATTCGATAAAATTTTTATTTAAATCCTACTAACTTATAGAATTAAAATAAAAAAAATTCGTAAGTATTCATCGAGAAATAAGGGCTTAAAGTTTTAAATTTTAAAAGGATTTTCATGGCCCGATGTATTTCGACCCGGAATTTGGGGATCCTCCTGTTAATTCTTTAATACGTAAAAAAAATAAATTAACAGAAAAACAATATTACGTACTAATTAAAAGCATCCCTCTTATTTCAAAATTTGTAAAAAATATATGATTTACTAATAAATTAAACTGAATATAAGCAATTCCTTCTCATTAGTCCGAAAAATTCTTATTACAACGCTGTGTTTGCGATTATTCGGTAATATATAATTAAAAAATTCCTTTACTAAATAAAACAGTTATAAAAAACAGATAAACATTAATTATTAACGTTATTATACTATAAATATGTCGAATTAACAATTAAAATAATTTCATAAATATATATATACTATTTAGCACATAAAATTTGACAAAGTTTTTTTTTTTTTGTTTAATGGTTATCACGGTTATAATAATAGTAAATGTTACACAAAAATGATTATAAATACACGTGAAAAAAATATAGAAAAATACATATAGATGTGTCAAAGCAATATAAGTAATTGAAATAAAAATCAACAAATATATGTACATCGACAAAAATAGTTTTTTTTTTTTTTTAAATTACACTTTCTGGTTTAAGATCTCTCTTTTTACGATTTAGTTCTAATCTCTTACGTATCTCATCTGTTTCATTATCTGTCAAAGATAATTCTTCTTCAATAGCATTTTCATCATCATCTGAATTTGGTCCTAACTCTCCACTTTTTGCTCTTAATTCTTCTAATTGACCCATTAATCCTGCAACAACAGCTTTATCAACTTCATTTTGTCGTGCCTCTTCTCTAATTTCTCTTTCAAGGTCTCCTAATAATTCTCCAAGAACTTGATCAGGGAACATTTGTCCATAGGTTGCTCCAAAGAAGTGAGATAATTTACGGATTCCCTTCAATTTTTGTTGTTTCTGATCTGCTGGAGGTAAATCAAATTTCAATGAATTACCAGGATGAGGAGTTGCAGGAGCTGATAATGGTACAGCAAATTGTTCCTCATATTCATCATCATTGACATTTTCACCATCACTATCTGCTATGTAATCAATGAGATCATACATAGCCTCTCTATCATTTTCCATTAAATACTCCAGAGACATTATGCTCCTACGATGAATGTCAATGGAAGATACTGAATCGGTAAGGTTTCTGGAACGTAGCTTTTGAACTATAAGATCCTGAGGAGGAGCTTCTCCAAACATTTTTTCTAATTTTATTGCTCTGTGAAGATGACGTCTTCTATCTATCGCAGATAACCTTGGAATGTTTGATGATGTTTGAGCATCAGTATTATCATTCGAGTTTGTTGACGTATTCTTTTTCGAGCTAAACGATAAAGAATTTGGCCTTCCCCTAGATTTTCGTTTAGGTGGATTCGGTAATGGTTCCGGAAGTGAAGTCCTATAACTATCACTTTCACCCAATACAATGTCAATAGGAACACATTCACCCAGAAAATTATTAAGTTTTTGTAATTTTTTTCTTCGATATTCTTTAGTGTCTCTATTGGCAAAAGTTAATGAATGTCTGGTATTTGTGAATGCAGTTGCAGAATTCATAGATTGATGTTTTAGGCTATTTTTTTCATCGTTTTCATCTGATAAAGTGGGAGGGGTCGCTGGTGGAGTTATAATACTGTTTGGTGAAGGCAGTGGTGATATAATCATTGAATCAGAGGCTCTACGAACATGGTGAGTTTTATTTGATACGCCGATTTCGTTATTAAATTTACTTTTATTGTAGGATAAACACGGTAATTGTGCAGCCGGAATAGTTATATTTTGACGAATCATGTTTTCATCCAAAGCTTCACCAAGCATTACTTGTAATTTTTTGTTACTTTTAATCATTCTTCTTCGATCATTCGGACTTAACACATTTAATGTGAATGAATGGATATTATCACGAGCATTATTTTTAGGTGTAGATGTGTTATCAGGTGATCTTGGTAGCGAATCTTTGAAACTATTTCGATCTTTTAACCCACGACCGAATATAGATTCCAATTTATCTTTCTTCTTCTTCTTATTCCATATATCTTTAGCCAATTTTTTACTTTCTGATTCATTAGAAAACAAGCTAATTGCATCATCATCATCATCGTCAAATCTTAACTTTCCGTCACCATATCGAAATCCACCAGGTAAATTTACAGGTTGGTCCTTAATTCTTCCAATCTTTTCACCAAATACCCACCGAAGTTTTCGCTCTTTTTTGATTTTTCTCATTTTTTGAGCATTGGTCATTCTATTTTCATTATTAAAATAACCATTCAAAGATACACCTTCATTCGATCGCACATTTACAATATTATCTTGTTTTCTTTTTCCATTGTTATCAAGGAGAATAGTCTCAGGAAAATATTGAGAAAGAATAGAATGTAAAGTTTGCTCTTTGTAATGATGAGAAGTTGGAGCAGGATTACAATTATCATCAAGCCCCATGGTGATAGCAAGCATTAATGACATATTCGGACGGAAATAACGATCAAGTGGTTCAATCATTTCACGATCTTCATATTCTTTAGGGTCTAAAATTTAATAAATGTGATCAAAAAATTATTTAATCCGTGTACATATATATAATTATTATATATATTTATTTTAAAAATACTTACTATCCGCCTTTATTTTTTCACATTCCTCCCATTCAGGACTTGTTTCAAATCGCGTAAAAGAATGACCTTTCATTAATTGATAAACAGCCTCTTGCGCTTCATCAAACATATTTCTTTCTATTATACAATCATCATCCAATGGCCAAGTGATATCTTTTCTTATCTCATCACTAAGGTTAACTTGTAAAGGAGAATTTGAACTTATATAAGTTAAATAGATATATCTTGCATGAATGATAGCAGTTTGTTGATCTTCAAAATAATTATCTTCTATATCACAAGTTCCAGCAGCAAAAAGTTCAATATCAAGCCAAAATAACAAATTTTCAACAGAAAATTCTCGAATGGTGAATTTTTGAAAATAATTTAGAGCAAGAATATTTGTAAGGATAGAACTAAAATTAGATTGAGAGCTTTGTGAGGTAGAAGGCACTAGATTTAATGAAAGATAAGGATCAGATACAGGAGAAATAGATGGATGTATAGTTTGATTTAAAGGAATGGGGTTATTATCATTTATCTGTGAAATATCATCGTTAGTAATTGGCAAGCTGAAACTGCGATTTTCCTTATTGCCACTTAGCACAAAATTTTTATCAAGATTAAAATCTTGAAATTCAAAATCAAAAACTTCAGCATATTCGAGATCATTACAATCTATTAATAAAACTAAATTAGTAATTATAAAAAAAATATAAAAAATTAAGATCTTGTAAAAATAAAAAAAGTATATGCATACCTTCATAAATATTAAGTACATTAACAACATCACCATGCTCTAAAACGTCACCTACGAGATCGCGAAATCGCAACGCAACCATACTAACATCATAAAGTAAACCTACTTCAAGAGGTTCATGAAGACAACCTTCAATATCACCATATTTAAAAGCATATTCAGCCTCGATTTGCCTAGCCAACCTTTCTATCGTATATGATTTTTCAATAGTAACAGGAAATGAAATAGTTGGAGAAATATTTACGGTTATTCTTATAAAAGAGGAAATATGTTGCATAGTTCTCGATAATCTCTTTTTATGAATGTGAGTAAATTGACGTGTAGAACGTGATGGAGATAGTAAAGGAGAATTATCATGTACAGCATTTTTATTATCAGGGTTGGAATTAGAGGAATCAATCAAAGGAGTGTCACTATTAAGAGTAGAAACTTCATTTGTAAAAGTGCTTGCAATACTTGAGTTAGAAGTTTTCCTTGTCATATTATATACACGCTCATTAGTTGTATAATGTGACAGTACAGATGATAATGGATTTATCTCATGATTTGTTATTGTTCCCGGGAAAGAAAAGTTATCAGTGTGTGCAATGACATGCCTTCTTGCAGTTCGTAGCGAAGCAGTGTTATATGATTCTGTGGCAAGATTAGTACTGTATGGTAAACCAAAATCGTCCGATAAATTTTGTGAGTCCATTGTTATAGTGAATTTGCTACTTAATATGTTTACAGAGGCAAGCAAGTACTAAATTTTCACACTAAGAGTTATTAACACGAATTTTATGAGTTAACACAAAATTAAGTCATGTAATAAAAGAATGAGTACATTACAAAAAAAAATAAAAAAAACGGATGAAAGGATAAAAAACGGATAAGAAATATACTTTTATTTTTGTAGATTTTTTTTTCACGTATCGGTTCCAAATAAAGGAAATTAAATTGTGAATCTTTACAGTGAAACAAGGAGAAGCTTTCCGCATCTGATGACCATTATCATAATTATTTGTGACAGCTAAGGTATCTAATTTCTGATACCAACCAATAGAAAACAATAAGGGAAGACTTCGTAATATGTTAGCGTTACTAATTTTGGATTTGTGTTAATGTACTAACTAAAACATCTATTATACAATTATAAACATAAACAAACTTAATACAGTTTTAAAATAAAATGTCGTGCTGTTCTATTTATCGATTTATTTTCATCCAATTATATTAATTATATTAATTATGCAAATTTGTATCATTACTACATACGTGCATTATATTAGTTCCTGATTTTATTTGTTTATACTTGTTAGCTAAATTAAATCATGTGATCCATTTATATTGAAGATCAAGTTGGATCTTAACAAAAAAGATACGTTTAAATTATACGAAAAGAAACAAGGAAACACACGCATTTGTTTATTAGGTTTTAAACCTATTTTTATTCATTTATTTATTTATTTAATGATGATAATATATATACTAAGAAATATTTATGAAACTACCAAATACATATAAAGAACAGAAATAAAGTCCAATAAGCCATCTGAAAGCTAATAAAAGAAAAAGAATTTACGAATGATCTGTGACGAAATGAAATCCTTTCAGGGTCCTTGTAACGATCATTGTAAAATTCTATAGGTAGGTTCTTTTAAACCTTATTTATTCAAAAAAAAATATTTTACCCTTAAATACAGAAATATATAAAGCATGATCTGATATCTGATGATTGGAACACTAAGGTCACGTGTTAAATATGTTTTTTTTTATGGATTTTAAAAATTTATTTTATTATGGAAATAAAATATAATAAAAATAACAGGGACTGTGTTTATCGCAGCTAATTTACCAATGGTAAACAGTATATATGTATATATTGCGGCATATTAAAAATAATAAACTACGATAAAGAAAAAAAAAAAAATCCAATGAATCGAACAAATTGGAAAATTCCGTTTCGTTAATTAACTCTGCATGGGTTGGGAGGTCGACGCTTGACCTTCATCACCTTCTGGATCATTGTCTTCCGGTTCCTTGGGCTCTTTAGGTTCTTTCTCCCTTTGTTCCCTAATAACTGCTTCAACAACTTGACCGATTCTTCCATGATATCTTTTCAAAAGCTCTTCATAATGAGAATTGTTTTCAGCCGGAAAAGACAAGCCATTCAAAATTTCTAATTTTTCTGCTACTTTCTCAGGAGGAATTTCTCCATGATCACCGTGACGTCCATGATGTCCATGTCCGTGCTTATGATGGAAATATGGATGTGCATGAACACGTGCACAATGATGTCTAGGTCTCTCGTCACCACTAGAATGAAATTTCGCTTTTTTATCACCTTTTCTATGATGCATATGGTGACCATGATGATGATCTTCTCTAGTACTAGGGCCTGATTCATTCATTTCAGGGCCTTTATCGGGTTTGTCCTCCATTTTTTCATTTTCATGTCCTCCGTCACGTTTACACATCTTATAAGGATGTCTATGACCACGAAATCGATGGCCACGATGATGATGACCTGGTTCACCATGTTTATGCATTCTATGCATACGTGCATGACCTCTACCACTACCATGAGGACCACGAAAACGTTCCGCAAAAGGACATGCATTTTGTCCACCAAAAGATTCAAGTTTAGCGGACCCTGCATAAATTCGTCGTGGTTCACGATGAGAACGTTTACGAGAGACAAAGAAGTAAATTTCGGGGTCAGAGCTACTATAATCAATATGCCCTTGTTCATGAACTTCATCTGCTGAATAAATAACATCTTCGCAAATTTCTCCACATGTTTCTTTACAGGTTCCTTGTCCTTCAGTCTCTTCAGGCTCAGATTGGGAATATAAGATAGTTTCGTAGGATTCTTCATCTTCGAGACTTATTTGTTCCAATGCAGCGGCAGTTTCGTCAACAGTCAATTTAGTTTTCAAAACGATTTTAATAGCGGTACCAGCCGAACATTGAGTGAGAACCTCAGCAAGTTCTAAATCACTTGAAAGTGCTACATTATCGCCGTCTTCATCAATATAAGTAGCACTCAACTGAGCATGAGACGGAATTTGGAAAAGAGATCTAAACTGAGATTCTAAGTTTGACCAAGTAGTGTCAGTTTCTATAGTAAACCGACGAGAGACTGACTTATAAACAACTTTGATAGTTGCCATATCGATATCAATATATCTGCTCGTTCAAAAAAAAGAAAAAAAAAAAAAAAGGTAAAAGAGGTTGCTTCCGATATTTCTGGAAGTTTTTTTTTAATGAGTTGTAAGGGGCTTTTCAAGGTCTGCCTTTTATAATATTTTGTTTAATAGCGTCGGGAACAAATTTATCCGAAATATAGTTGGGCTGTGCTACAATCATTACTCTTTTATATTGTTATTCGGAGTTTCACTTCGCATATGTACTATTTAAGGTTGAAAAGTGATTTTTTGACAAACAAAAGAAATTCTAGAAGATTAAGGATAATACCGACATATCGTTAGTGTCAATTGTATTATGAAAAAAGGAAGATCTGATAAAGGTTACCTTACAGTATTAATATTAAATTATTACAGCGTTGCATCTTTAAATTATAGCACGCAAGTTCCGCAGCCGCAGTATTACGAATACATTACGCAAGCATAGATGACGTAAATAATTATCATATGAAAAACTATTGTAGTCATGGCTGTGTGGCTAACTCAGAGTTTCATAAAAATTGCGATAGTTATTAAAATTTTTGGACCAACTGAGGAGATAAGGTTTCAAGTCAATATATTTCATAAAGCAAAAAGGCGGAAACGGAACTTGTTACTGTTTTCAAAATAGTAGATACTAAAAAAATTTTTTATATTTTGTACATTATAATACTTCAAATTTTTGGATGCCCAAATCCCAAATTATTACATATATAGTTTGAATTTGTCCAAGTTCAATATCATTGTAGTTATAGATAATATACCAGCAAGTATATGTATACGTAGTGCATAGATTAGTAGATTATGTGATATATTACAGTATTAGTTGTTAAGCATTACATTGGTTTAGGTAGAGGTTTATTTTCGCGCCAGCATAAGTTAATAGTCGGCCGATATGCCCAAGATGCACGTATAAATTTTGTGCCAGGTTATCAGATCCTGTGCTGTGGCGCAGATCCTAATAATAAATTCGAAAGTTTTAAAACTTCTGCCGATAATTTCTCAATAGTTACTTGACTTTGTAGAATTAAAATAAAAAGCTATTGAATTTGGTTTAATAGATATCGAGAGATCATCGTAAAAGTTTTTTAAAAAAAACTTAAATATCGAAACAATCAAGTAAATTTAAACTTTAAGCAAAGATTTTCAAAAACCAACTCTTCATGAAGTTTTTTTATTTTGATTCTGTGGGCTCATAAAATAAAAAAATTGATCGAATTTGAATAGCAGGTTGCCAAGAAATATTCATTAAAAGTTAAAAAAATTCGGCCGCAACTTCTTTTTTTACAGCTGTTTTCATTATTCCTGGGACACCTATAAAAAATTAGCCGAAAAAAATTTTCGGCCGGTAATTTTTTCAGCATAATAAATTCAATAAAATTTGATATAATACTGTAATATATACGTAATTTAAAATCAGGTGGCTAATATAAATTAAAAAATAAAAAATTATGCACATCTCTTGTTGAATTCAAAAAAATATGATATTTTCAAACCACATTCTTGAAAAAAATTTAGAACTCGAAAAATTGCAAAACACTTAGGTGTTAGCAGGTCTTCTATAAGTCGGGTTCTTGTGTATTTTCAAAGATATGGTTGTATTGAAAAACTTCCATCGCTTTCAGGAAAACC
>CAJVPY010001405.1:0-19623 GCA_910591965.1 Dentiscutata erythropus | reverse complement strand
AATAACCCTTTAAAAAATCCGAACTTAATGACCCTAACTATGTTTTGATTAATTAGTTTATTGAACACCCTAACGCATCACGCGCATGATGCCCATCTCTAATCATGAAAAATTTTGTTACAAACTTACAAACTATTTCGGTGACATACAATATGTAGTTAAGGTTGATTAGTTGTATTGGGAATCAGGGTTGTTAGCGGTGGTAAATTACCGCGGTAAGTTACCATGAATTTTGGTGGTAAGTTACAGATGCTTGTTTGAAAAGTGGAAAGTTTCGTGATGATAGACAATTGACGAAAATAAAATACAGATATATACTTTCGGAATAATTTCGGAATTACTTAAACAGTAAGTTACCTACCGGAAACTCATCACCAAAATTTATCAATTGTTTTCTATCATGATTTGAGCTGCCATCAATAGAAATCAAGCAGATTGACTTTTTTAAAAAAATTATATCTTGATAAATTTTGAGGCTAACTTGATGAATTAATTTTCAAAAGAAAGTCTAGATCTTAAGCTTTCTTTTGAACATTAATTCATCAAGATAACCTCAAAATTCATCAAGATATAAATTATAAAAGTTAAGGAATTAATTTTTTTTAAAAAATGTCAATCTGCTTGATTTCTATTGGCAACAGCCGATTTACTTTAAAGAATCTTGTTACAAAACTTACGAGCTATTGCAGTGTTATAAAGGTTGAACTAGTTTGTATTGGAATTAACAGTCGTGTTTTCCTGTAAAATCTTTTTACAATACTTACTCACTATTGCAGCGCCACGCAGTATGTTATTAAGTTAGTTTGTATTGGGATTTCTATCATGATTTACTGTCACAAAACTTACAGACTATTGCGGCGACATGTATGTGGTTAAGGTTGAATTAGTTTATGTTGAAATTAACAATCGTGGTTTCTATCATGATTTACTGTAAAAAATTTTGTTACAAAGCTTACGAGCTATTGCGGTGACACACAGTATCAGGTATGTGGTCAAGGTTGTATTGGAATTAACAATCGTGAGTTTTAATCATGATTTACTGTAAAAATTTTGTTATTGCAAAACTTACCGAATATTGCGGTGACATATAGTATGTAGTTAGTTTGTATTGGAATTAAAAGTCGTGATTTCTATCATCATTACAAAACTTACGAGCTATTGCGGTGTGGTTAGGGTTGAGTGAGTTTGTATTGGAATTGACAGTGGTATTTTCTATTATGATTTACTGTAAAAATCAGTACAAACTTACGAGCTATTGCGGTGATACACAGTATGTGGTTAAGGTTAAATTAGTCTGCATTGGAATTAACATCATGATTTACTGTAGAAAATTTTGCCACAAAACTTACAGACTATTGCAGTGACACAAATGTACGTGGTTAAGGTTGAGTTAGTTGTAGGATTTACTGTAAAAAATTTTACTACAAAACTTACCGACTATTGCGGTAACACCGTAGTTGAGTTAGTTTTGTATTAAAATTAACAGTCGTAATTTCTATCAGGATTTACTGTAAAAATTTTGTTACAAAACTTACAGACTATTAAGGTATTGGTATGTGATTAAGAGTGAGTCAGTATTGTTGTGACTTCTATCATGATTTACTGTAAAAAATTTCGTTACAAAACTTACGGGCTATTGCGGTAACACACAGTATATGATTAAGGTTGAGTTAGTTTGTATTGGAATTAATAGTTGCGATTTCTATCATGGTTTACTGTAAAAAATTTTGCTACCCGCTATTGTGGTGACACACAGTATGTGGAATTAACAGTTATGATTTCTATCATGATTTACTGTAAAAAAATTTTGTTACAAAACTTACTCGCTATTGCGGTGATACACAGTATGCATTTGGTTGAGTTGTATTGGAATTATCTGTTGCGATTTCTCAAAAATTTTGGTACAAAATTTACTAGCTGTAGTGACACAGTATGTAATTAAGGTTGAGTTAGTTTGTGTTGGAATTGGCAGTCGTGATTTCTTTCATGATTTCTTTCATGATTTACTGTAAAAAATTTTGTTACAAAACTTACGAGCTATTGTGGTGACACACAGTATGTGATTAAGTTAGTTTGTATCGAATTAACAGTCGGATTCTATCATGATTTACTGTTACAGACTTACAGACTATTGTGGTGACACGCATATACAGTTGAGATGCTATTTGCTTCTGGCAAATTTAAAACCTAAAATTTACAAATGTAAATTATACTTACTACTTTCTAACCAATTCTTGGGCTTCTATTGCCCATCCATCATTAGGCCTAATTTTTAATAATTTCTCTAAGTCAGAAATCGATTCATTATACTTTTTCATAATATAATAAATCTCTCCTCGATATCTTAGAGCTATTATATTATCTGGTTCATTTTCTATCAATTTAGTTAAATCTTCAAGCGCTTTATCATATTTGCCCATAATATAATAAATTTCACCTCGATATTTTCGTGCTATTATGTTATTCGGTTCATTTTTTAGCAGTTTAGTTAAGTCTTCAAGCACTTTATCACATTCGTCTATAAGGAAAAATATTTTTCCTCGATGGCTTAATTCAAGTGCGTTACTTGGCTTTTTTTCTAATGATTTATTTAATTCATCTACATATAAATTAAAGGGTTTAAAACTTATTCTGTTTTGTTTCCATAGTGATAACCTTTTGTTGAAATCATCGTTAGTCATTACTATTCATAAAAATAAGAAATATTATTAAAAATTTTGAATATGTGTAAAAAATTAATAAATAAATTTACTTAGATATTCAAACTTCTTATGGCCAAAGTTTGCTTCTATAGATGAATCTTGCGATCTTAGTCCAATGCAAGGATACAAATTAAGTTTTAAATCATCGGGCAAATAGCATGCATTTCCTTGAAATATAGAAATTATCAAGCCTAATTAATTAATTAATTAATTAAAATGAAAAAATATAGAGATGGATTACCTAGGTTGAAACCATTCTTAGTATAAAATACAATCTTATTTCTAAAATTTAAAAAGCATCCAATTATATCACCAGTAGTATATGGCAGTCCCTGTGGCAGTCCATATGGCTCACAGATTTCAGAACAAAAAGAATATCCATCGTCACCATGGTAGCCACATCCCCAAGACTCTTCTTCCTTATTTTTTTTCATTTTCCTTATTGTTTTCTTATTTTCCTTACGTTTCTTATATTCCTGCCCTAAAGGTTATTTTATAGATGTTAATCTGTGTAATAATAAGAAAATAAAATAAAAATTTTGTTATTACCAGGCATGAGCATATCGTTTATATAGTCTGAATCATCTATCACCATTTTTTTATTGCTTTGCTTTGTACAATATCCGACTCCAATCATTCTATTAAGAAATAGATTTAAAGTAAAGATTGTAAGAATAAAAAAAGTAATGCTTATGCACGAAATAATTATTAATAATCTTACCCATTTTTTCCTCTATTTATAATTTTAATTTCAAAGTAAAATATCCCACATTGTGAAGGGATCGGATGATTTGCTAGGATTATAGCAGCTTTATAATCATTAGGATCTTTTTTATTTATCAACCCTTGCCAGAAGGGACGCCAAGAACCTTTAATTAAAAAGGTTGGTTTAATAGATTAAAAAGCTATAATAATATTCTTTGCTCTCATTTTTATCTTACCTGTATACATCACTTTAAGTCCACTTGGATCTATTTTAATATATGGCGATTTATCTTCAATATCCCATGCAGTCGGTAAAACAATATCATTGTACGAAGTTATTGATTCTAAATCTTCCATTAGCGTTAGGTTAAAATTCAATTCAGACAGATCTTTCATTTAGACGAGTAGTGACAAATAAATGCAATTTATGGAAATATTGATTTTGTACATACGATCGAACACAATGTACTATTTATATATGTATGTGTACGTCAGCAATCTCTAGAAGGGCGAAGTTTTTTTCATAAATTATTAAATATGATATTAAAGGTTAGCTAACGTTAATTGACGAATATAAATAATGTATTAACATTGCTAATAAGTTGAAATGTCAGATTCCTAAAAAAAAATCGATATGAATTATTTTAGCAGAATTTCAATATTTTATTTTAGACTCAAGAAAAGCTGCTGATAAATTTGATGGATTGTTCAAATGTAGACTTTATATAACCTCAATTAGTTAAATAGTCACTTTGCATTGTGCTCTGCCTTCAAACGATGTTCTTACTAGTGGATCTTTAAAATAAACTTATGATATTTCTTGGACTAGAGAAATACAACTTATTTGAGATATCTGTCGTGTTGTTTTTTTTTATATAGTGTAAATATTCTCTATCATGAGATTGAAAAGGAAAAATAGGTTGTTAAATATTATTTGAATGCCGCAGAGTGAAAATCTACTAGTAAAAGTTTAAGTTTTCACGTAGCGAATTTAACCCGAGGAATTAGGAACCGGATATTAGGGTAATTCAATCCTAATGTTCATGGTTTCTGATTTCGAATTAAATTAGTGACGTAGCTATTTTGAAATCAGTGATTCGTAAATTTTATTTGTTTTGATTTGTAAACTTATTTATATAATAAATAATTAATACTTTTTACGATCGTGAATTTTCTTTATTAATTTATTATGACTACATAATACAATAACAATATTTTATCAAAAACAAAAAAAGGCTACTCATTTCAGTCCCGAATATCACCCATTTCGTTTCTGATTTCAAAATTTGAAAATAGAAATAGGACGTTTTAAACCCCTATTTGTTTTTTGAAATAAGTTAACATTGAATCACCCTATTAATGTGATTCCAAATTTCTATAAATAATATCCAATTTTTACTGATCCTATGGTAAATTAAAGATGATTATGAAAAATAGATATTCATTCGAAGCGACCAGAGCACTAATAATCAGTGTTGTACATTTTCGTTGTACATTTTCATCGTCCAAAGATTTTTGAATGAAGTTTTCTCAATAAACACTTGTCCGAATTCAATAAAAAAATTTTTATTTTAACTCTACAAATATATAGAATTAAAATAAAAAATTTTTTATTAAATTTGGTTAGATAGTTATCAAAAAAACAAACCTTCACTCAAAAAACTTTGGACAATGAAACTGCTAATAATACTCATGATAAATTATGTAATAACGTAATTCTTCAGGGGCTAAATTCACTACGGTGAAAACTTAACTTTCACTCTGTAGAACTCATTTATGTTAAAAATATTATTCTGTAAAAAATAAAAATTTTATTTTTAATTATTCAAAACTGAAATTTTCCAAAAGTTACTGAGATCAAATATTATATCAGCATTATTCATATTCATATTATGAACGTATGCTTTATTTCTTCATCTTTCACCATCACATAACATAGATTATAATTAGTAAACTTTCGTCTTTCTTTTATTACTGTATTAATTAATAGCACGTGAATCTGATAGCAGATATGATCCGCAGATCACGAGACGGGATACGTAGAGTTATACGTCACGCATCTAGATTATGATAATCAGCCATTTTTTCTTTCTTCATGGATGCGACATTCATACAAGTTGTAAAATTTTGTAGTTCGCAACTTGAGGCATATCAACGTTGTGTTGAAACTCATTATAAAGATTGGACTTCAGAATGTCTTGAACAAAAACGTGAACTTACAAAATGCTCAGAAGAAAAGTAACTTTTTTTTTTTTTTAATCCTTATTGATTTGAAAATTTCGATTTACGAGTATTCATAAACTATTTATTGTGTAGTGTTCCAGAAATTAAAATGATGAAAGAAAAATGTCATGATGCTATAAATGCTTTTCAACAATGTCTAGAAAAAAATAAAGCTGATCCGGAAGTTTGTAGAGAGAAATTGAAAGACTTATACAATTGTACGGAAGCAACTACTATAGATATTACGGCATTAAATCAAAAAAACATGTGAATTTTATAGAAATGACGATAGAAATATAAATATATATTTCTTACACACATAAATCTATATGAACTATTCACTTGCTATAGTTAATAAAAAGTGAAAATTTTTATTTTAGTAATATCTGTCATATTATCAAAGAATAAAATTCTTACAGTTACCAAATATAATTATCAAAGTTATTTAGCATAAAATTTATAAATACAAATCACTAAATACTGTATATTAAAATGTTTAATAAGTTTATTAATAATTTGTCTTTTATGTTGTATAATTCGAAACTTTGTAGTTTTTTTTTTAAACTAATCTACAAAATTTTAAAAGTATAATTTTAACTATTTGTATATAGTTAAATTAATATATATTTAATATTATTTTGATACAGTAATATATTTACTAATTTGGATGTTAAATTAATTTTTTTTTCAAGTTCAGATGTTAGATTAAAGATTCAAATATTGCATTAAAACAATATACACAATAAAACAATATACAGTGTATACAGTACATATGATGTCTTTTCATTGTACTATTAAATATAAATATTGTTTATAAAGATATATTTCGACTTTTAGCTATGATGAAACATTATATCAATAATTAATTTAACTCATTTGGAATCAAGCTGAGTTAAAAAAAAATATTCATATACTGTATGACGTAAGATTAGATAAACAATAATAGTATAAACCTTTTTTAACTTTGTTTTTTACCCAAATATTATAGTACTTTACCTCAAAAAGCTCATCGTTACAAAATACATTGCTTACTAATCTTACTAATTCATCACCCACAGAATAAATTTAAGATGATATGATGACGACATAATTGAATTTTCAAAAAAAAATAAATATGTCGTAATTTTTAAGCAAATTACATATTTCGGGTGAACCTTCTAAAAGGAAGACTTTGTTAGTTTTGTTTGTTGTTTTTTTCTAATAGTCTACAAAATTATGAAATTTAAAAAATCTTTCTTTTATACTGATGATTTATATCAAGTTTTTAGATTATTGATTTTTATCATAAAATTAAAACGATTGATATTTAAGTTGACACTTACAATTCCTTCTTAAACCAAAGTCGCTATAACGTAAAAGTTTCGATACATAAACTGGTAGGAATGAAGCACTTCTAATAAATATAAAAATTCGATCAAATTATTTATATTTTTTTTTTTCGTTCTTGAAAAATTCATAATAATCATTTACTTAGTTTATAAATAACAATGTCACGCGAAGTTGACAACGAATTTCGTCAAAGAACTTTCCGATTACTTGAAGCTTTCGTTTACGACTATCTTAGAAAATCTGGGTGCATCGAAACAGCAAGAACTTATTATGAAGAGGCTCAATTAGATGATTGGCCACCACCTTGGTTAGAACAATTAGTAACATCATCCATTTCTCCTATTCCTCCAAGTGTGACAACAACTCAACGCTCTCGTGAAGAAAGTTTTGATGATAGTGAGCAAGCTTGCACTCATGAGTTTACTAATGAATTAGGTGGTGGTAGTTTTAATGAAAATGTGCATACTGATGGTAATTCTGACGGTGCTTCTAATGTTGATAGTATTCCAGATTTTAAAATCCAACTAGTTCAAGTAAAAGAAGAAGATTTGAAAATTAAAACTGAGAATATTAATGAATCAGTTTTACCACCTGAATTTACTCATATGTCTAAAAGTGATTACCTTCAATACGCTGAAAGATCACCTTCCATCATTTCAGCTACAACTACAAACGAACTTCCTGATTTGCTATTACCTTTAGAAGGACAAGATGATTTTCTGCAAGATTGGTGGTACATTGTCTGGGAGAATTATAAATCAATGTTTGAACGACAAACTGGAATTGTTCTTTCTACAGATTATTAATTGATGGATAAAAGTTTCAATGTGATGTTGAAATAATTAAATTATATAGCAAAATATAAATTTATCAAAAGATTTTAAACATGTTATAATAAATGTAATTAATTAGGTAATATATATTTATTTAAAATTTTAAATATATACAGTATATATATATTATATATTATATATTATATATTATATATTATATATTATATATTATATATTAAATATTTCAAAGTCTTTTAATTTTTTAACATGTAGTGATTTGATTCCTAAAGAATACTGGAATAATTGAAGTTACTCAGAACTTAGAATTTATAATAATTAAAAACAATAGAATTACTGGATGCTTAAATTATAATTATATATCGGTTTAAACATTGATATTGAGTTATTGGTAAAAATAATAGGCCCTACAGTGTGCATGACATAAGTTTAAACTAAATTTGTAAAAATTACTCCTTTACGTGGTAGTGCTTTCTTTCAAAAAATATATCAAATGACGATAAAAAGATCGAAACAACTTTATTTGTCATAACAAACCTGAAAAAATTTATAAGTTCTTAATATTTTTAATATTTGCTTTATTAATTTACGGACTTGGTTTCTTAAAATACCAGAATATCCAAAAGGCTTAGAAAATTGATTACTCAAATAATTTTACCAAATAGCAATTACGAAATCGTCAAAAAAGAACTATATAATGAGAATGGGATATTTACAATTGAGCTGTATTATCATTATCAGTTATCTGTTATGAGGATCCGTACGTATGTACATACATATGAAACACAAAAATTGATATCTGTTATGCCCATTTCAGTAGAAAATTTCTTCCAGTGAGAATTCTTAACTGCAACACTAGAAAAAGTTAGACGTCCGGGGATTCTAAGCTTCTGGTCAACAACAACAGCATATAATGTTTCCACATACAGTATGGGAGATGTCTACACAATATCATTAGAATTGAATTTTTACATGTAATGTAATTTATACTGCATATATTTTTTGAAAAAAATTAGTAAGTGAGAATTAAAATTTCTGAATTTAGAAAATTGGGTTTATAACAGGACTAAAAACATTATGAAACCGATTAGCTTGCTTTACCAGATTGATTCGTTGGCCAAATGTTCGCGGCTTGATCAAATTAAAAAAAGACGATCGACTTAAATAAATTAATTTTTTTTTTAATTATTTAAATTATCTAATTTCTTTTTCATCTTTTACCCAATATTACTTAGCGACCCAACGTCGAATGCTTATCTAAAACTTGACGTAAGCTTTTTTATTCTTACTTTTAATGGATGATAAATTATTAATTTTTTTAACTAACGATGAACAATTACTATTCGACAAATAATGTATTATATTGTAGTAATTCAAGCAAATTGTATTAATAGTCTTTTATTGAAAGTTTTCTAATAATTTATATCATATTATATTATATGTATATATTTTAATTTATTAAGGCCTTGCCTCAAGATTTTTTTTTTATAACATGTCTATATTATTTATTATACATAAACTTAGGTATTTAATTATTTGCGCTCTAAATCTACTCAACGTTTCTGTTCACTAATCCGGATTTAGATTATAAGGATCTAATATATATCACTTTGATGTTTTAATTATTAGGATTAAGCATAACCATATTACTATCTTTCGCAAATTCGTATTATCTTTCGGTATAACCATATATTGTTACTACATTTCATATTAGGTTGGTGTCATCTAATTTTCTATAGTCTGAATAATCTAGTTTCGAACTACCCATTAAGTGCTTTCTGGTTAGGTCTTAGATTTATTTTATTTTATATACTGTACTATACTATAAAATATAATAAAATATATATACTGTATTATATATAATAAGTACAGTATATTTAATATCCAATATGATTTGCAAATACAATAGTTTAATTAAATAGATAAATTTTTTAATATTATTTATATAGTGTATTAATCTATATTTTGATATTGAAAATTTAATATATTATATTATATATAACAGATAAGCAAATAAAAAAATTAAAAGTTTTTAATTAATCAAATTTTATACAAAAAATTACTATAAAAAGAAAGATATTAAAACTTTTAGTACGTACTAAATACAGTAAAATAAAAAACATAAAAAAAAAATTATTTATACAATGTAATTTATATAAATTATACAGTAATCTGTTACATGAAAGTGCAGAAGTACGCGTTATTTTGGGACGTGCATGGGCGTTATACGTATGGAAATTAACCAATACTATTTTTGGGGACGTAAATATCACTATTTCGAGAATTTACGGTTAAATAGATGACCAAGTAAATACGTATTATAAAAGTAACTAGACGATCATCTGTATATGTATATGATCACATGCAATTATTGTAAGATGACGTTATTTGCATGGTTTTCTTCCCCTTTTGTCACCTACATTTAGTTGGTAAAGGGAGTGATTTTTTTTTATTACTAAAATAAATTGCTCCTAGGGGATGTTAACCGAGTCCTGAATAGATCTCGGGTTCTTAAATCACATGAAAACATATACATTAATACGTATAGGACTTGGATCCTGGATCGATTAATTTAAATAATACAGAATTAATTAATTAAATGGACTTATTCAGAAGATCCGATTCAAGATACTGCATAGCGATAGTGGTCTAAATCCTACTTTGCGATTTTAAGGAATTGAGTCACAGGACCAGATCGGTCTGGACACATCCTTAATTATTGTATATCTTTTTAAATGTAACCTACAGTATACTGTATAATACTTCATTGTAATCTATAGGTTTTGAAATTTTATTATCAAAATTCATATAGGAACGAACTAAGAATGACTAGAAAGTGTAAGGAGTAAAGTCAAATTTCGAGCGTATGCAAGAAAATTATGCAATTCAAATCAATGCTATGTTTCTGAATGAACTGAACTTCTTTATAGGTCATAGTTCTTAAAGTTTTTAGCTTAGTCGAACAGAGTAAAAAAAAAAAACATATTACTCGTATATCGATATGATTTTCATAAATAAATTGTGCTAAAATATAAGATTCAAACTAGTCTATTACTATCCAATTTAGGCTTAACTAAATTTGGAAAAAAATTATTTACAAAAAAAGGGATCTACTATCGCAATGATTCAATTTAACTAGGTATTCAATAAAAACATAGATCCTTAGACGTAAAAGGAAAATGATACGTTGCTGGTTCATAGAAAATAATGGAAATATTTAAAAATATTGTTAACTATAAGATGAGCAAATAGCAAATCATGTAAATCCAGCTATCGAAAAAAATTAAAAATAGAGCTGCTTATAAGAAATTTAATTTTACTATTAAATTTATTGGCCAAAATGAATGTAACGATTCATTACACATTACTAAGCTGTAATGACAAAAAACTTTTAGAAGCGGACAAACCGGATCAAAGAATTTCTTTCGGTTTATTCTAAAATTGTGAATGAAATGTTGTTTAGAACCAATGAGAACGATTGAAATTATCTCTTAGGAACATTATATTATTTTATATGAAGGTCATTGCCGAGGATTTTCAAAATTTCCCGTCTTTTTTGGTCACGAGAAATACAATTTTGTTAATAATTTTAGTAATATTGTCAAGGTCCTTTGTATGTATGTTATAGACATCGGGGTTTACATATTTTTCTAAAAAAAATTCTGGTATAAAAAGGAAAAGATTTAATAAACACTATTTTAGTTATTACGTAAAAAATTATGCGGATCGAAGTTTAGCACGTGATATTTGTCCAAAGACTTTTTTAGTACGCTGTAAGGATGACAGCATAAAAGGGATCATTGATTTTTTAGGATATCTTTTTCTATAACAATCTAACTGTTCGGAGACATTTTATTCATTTATATGATTTATATGATATGAACAATTTTACTATAAAAGCCTCGCGTTTGCTTCAAGTAATCTGTTAGTGTTACACGGGCTAGATTTTCATCGTGTACGTATTCGTGTATTTGATGATCACACCATATACTATCATTATAATGCCATATACTATCATTATAATGCCATATACAATTATTATAATGCCATATACAATTATTATAATACCATATATTATCATTATAATAGGGTAAATCATTGATCATATGAAGGCTATCAATTTTTTTTTTAAAGTTATGATAACAAAGAACGTATGTACATGTATTCCAGCTCCGAAACGTACGTATGTACGTACGTCAGTACGTAACTGTGACGTACATCTGTCGAAATCAGTTTTCTTTTTACTGCACAATTCAGCAATTGGTAAATCGATTTAAAGTTTGTGAAATCATTGAAACTAGTTAAAAATTATATATATATAAAATACATTAAATAGTATAATAATTATTTTCAAAAAAATATTGTAAAGCCGAAAATGCTTGGCTAAAATAAGTTTTTTTAAAATAATTTAAACATACTTAGTAATTCATCCAAATAAAATTAGAAATTTCATTTTGGAATAGTGCGCAAAGTTCGAAAAAATTTTTCTAATGTGCGTAGCTATATTGGGAATCTTAGATATTTATTATAAAAAGATAAAAATGAATTAAAAACGAAAAATATCATGACACGGGGTTATAGCTCAGCGGTAGAGCGCTTGGTTTGCATCCAAGAGGCCCTGGGTTCGATCCCCAGTAACTCCATGTTTAATTCCTAAGTTTATTTCTTTTTTTTTTGGCCTAATTCTTTTTTGGAACGTAACGTTACATAACAAATAATACATCAAATTACATATTATCGCATCACATTGCGCAAATTTTAATTACCAATTATATCAAGATTTAGATTACACATGTATACACGTCATGATAAAGGATAGAAGCTAATAGTAATGAAAAAATATTACAAGTATATACTTTTTAATAATATTCATTATTCCATGCTTAGTTTCGATAGCATTTCAATAATCAATTAATAATTTTTTATTGAAAAAAATATATATAATACTTTTGAAAGAAAACCTAATTCATAATAATTCTACGTAAAATGTTTTATTACCAATTTTACAAACCATTTTATTGATAATAAATACATAATCTCTAATGATATCCTCAAATCCTGAATTTATAAGCGCGTCACGTAATGATTCATATATTGGCACATCTCCAACTGACCATAGTATACTTGCATGAAATCGAGGATTCTTTTTTTTTAATATAAAAAAACGTGAGAAAAAGATTGAATAATTTGGTCACTAAAATTTTAAAGAGTCAATTACCTCATAAAACTCTTCTTGTCGAAAATCTTTTGCTACTTTGTTAACGTGTTCCAACAATGTCTTCAACTAAATTAATTATACACATAATAAATACCAAGAATTCGTTTGAATTATTAAAGATTCTAAAATTCTAATATGAATTCATATATACCTCGTTAACTCCTCTACCAACTTCTAAAGCAAGAAAAGATCTAGTTTTTTCGTCATTAATGAAATGACTAATTTCCGAAAATGATAAAGAAAATCTATTAAAAAAAAAGTAAATAAAAATAAATTAGAATTTACTTTTCTGAAATAAGTAATTTGATTTAAATAATTAAATAATGCTAGATCATATTAATTTACCGTTTTTTATCCTCAAATCCTTTTCTTAAATTATCCCAAAATCTTTCAATTTGAAAATATTTCAAAAATAAAGGTCTAGATAAACTAATATGTAATGTTTCTGGTGTATTAACGGGTTGTGTCACATCATTGTGAAAAAATTTAAAATTCGTTTCATCATCTAAATCATCACTATTATCATCATCATCATCATCATCATCATCAATATATGAAATGATTTCTATATTATCATTCGCGGCATTCTGCGCACAGATTTTCATTCTCCGAAGTAATGACTTGAAATCCTCGGGGATAGCAACTGTAAATAATGAATGTAAATAATAAATGTAATGATCTTATAATCTTTATAAAACTTTTATTAAAAATTAGTCATTTATCGATATTAATAATAATAATAATTTTATACCTTCCATGTATACATGCGTAGCCCAATTACCTTCAACATGTGGTTTGGTTCGTATTCGCCCTTGATGATTTGATGGGTCTTCTATATGTTTCGTATAATTTTTTTGACGTTCATCTATAATTTGAATTCGTATACTCAGTTAATCATTTCTATATGTATCATAATATTATTAGGTCTTCTAGTTTGAATAAATTCTATTTTTTTATACCTTGATATAATTCTAAAAATTCTAAGGGCAATGGTGGTAATTTCTTTGTTGTTACCGTCGGTGTTAGCACAGATCCACGTTTTTTACTTTTAAAGTTTGAAATTATTAGTATGAATGAAAGAAAGGGAAAAGTAATTCGATCATGTTAAAAGATTTTATTCACTTTGTTTCGACATGTTTATCAGACTCTTCAGCTTTTCGTTTTACACCTTTTTCTTTTTCAGAATGTGAAGTTACTTTATGTTTTTTACTTTGATTAATATCATGATCTGATTTTTCTTCACTATCGTTATCCGAAGATGAAGTATAATCAACTAATCCTTTCATATTTAAGTAAATTTTATGTAGATCAAATTCATTTTTTATATTTCAAAATGCACGTGAGAAATTTGATGCACAATTCGATCAAAGACAAATGAAAGACAAATGAAACAGACTAATATACAATATATTTATTACA
The DNA here is from genome assembly GCA_910591965.1 of Dentiscutata erythropus. NCBI lineage: Eukaryota > Fungi > Glomeromycota > Glomeromycetes > Diversisporales > Gigasporaceae > Dentiscutata > Dentiscutata erythropus. The sequence goes on along the minus strand of CAJVPY010001405.1, from coordinate 5,236 downwards.
ATAGTTCAACCTTTAAAGTTACAGATAAGATTAAAATTGTAATTTTTTCAGGTTAGAATGTATTTACGGTATTATGTTTAATGAATAATTTTGTGTGTAAATTTTTGAATTGAAATTTTGAATGAATGAATGATGTAAAAATTAAGTTTGAAAGGTATTTCTGATCGATCAATCTTCTTCATCAATTGCCCAACGACCTGAAGGTTGAGACTGTGAAGTTTGTTCCGTAACCGGCGGACGTTCTATATTACCTATACCGGTCGTTACTGTAAAAAATTGTTTGTATTTGTTTTATCAGTATTATGTAAACAGAAATTAAAACCAAAAAATAAAGATTTAAAAAAGGGTGATAATTACAATGTCGTTTCAATCCTTTGTCAAAATTGTTTAATACTATTATTGACCATATTAGTGTCAACTATTTTAAAGATAATATTTCATTAATTAAAATAAATTCAAATAAAAAAAATTCAAAAAGAATTAATTTACAAAATTTAAAAATAATATTATGCTTACCAATGCCATTATAATACCAAAAACAACTAATAATTAAAGATAATTAAAGATAATTAAAGATAATTAAAAATCATTAATATTTGGAACGATGAGAAATGATGAGAAAATTTGTAAAGGGAACTTACTAAAAATTATGAAAAAGTACCAACTATCTTGTGCGCTTGTACCAATTGATTTTACGAGAAGAGCTATAAAGTCGGCAATCGGTATTAACCATAAACCAATAAATATTTTCATTCCTAAATGGGATTCCTCCCTTAACTTTTATGTTAAAAACATAATTAATAAGTTGCTCAAATAATATAACAAACTTTGTACACAAAATATTAAATCTTACCATATGATAAGCGAGAGCTTGTAAAATAAATATTAGAACTGTTACAATCACATGGAACCAATATAAGAATGTGTGTTTGAGCGTTTCATTTTGCGTAAGTACTACACAAGCCACTATGGATAGAACCACCATAAAGAAAAGATCCAGTTTCAAATGCATGACAAAAATTAACATTGACCTAAAAATTTCTGAAAGAAAAAAAATAATAACAATAATAAATAATTAATTAATTAAGTAAATAAAATATAGTCAATAACAAATCGAGAAGAAAAAAAAAAAGAGAGATTACTTTGCATATTACGATCAGCACCAATTCTTTTGTAAATATTCCATCCAAATTGTTGATATAATTTCCAAGTAAAAAATCCCATCATAGTCGCACATAGCAGTAGTATTACTATTGATGGTACTTCATAGAATTCAACTCTAAAGTTGTAACTTAAGAATCCCGGTACACATTCAACTGCTTGGTTTCTCCACCTCAGAACTTCTACGATTTGTATCTAAAAAAAAAATAAAAAAATTTACATAATTTACATATAAATAATTCACAAAAAGTAAATTATTAATATTATTAATGTTATTAATGTATAATAAATACATACAGCAGCGACTATTCCTATCGCATAGTTTACTACTACTACAGTTATTATTTGTATTGTATTCTGATTGAAAATCTAAAAAAAAATAGAATAAAACTTGTTAAAAATCTTAAAAATCACGATAAACGTCACGTACGATACATCATGATGACACTGGAATGAAAACATACCGCATCATAGCAAAAGAATAATAAAAATACATTGGAAAGTAGGATTATGACATTTTCTCCAACAATATTGTACATACGCGCAACAATATTTGCTTTGCAGTCGAGAGCGGTAGGATTAGAAAGGTCAGTTATATTTTTATTCTGCCACATTTCTTGAAAAAGTGAAGAAGCGTTTTGGTTTCGGCCAACAACAAGCGACTGAATTATTATGGTAATGAAAGTCTGGACAATGGAAGTAATGATAAAGAGACGAGTCCATTTCGACTCAACCATCTTTTCATACTTTAGAAGAGTCAAGTTTTCTTATTAACACATAAACGTGACATATCAGACAACATAAAACTCTTGTTCATTAAAGTGACAGGGGCCACCGAAAATAATAGTATACACATACCCGCCTCAGAAACCACAGTTTTATTGTTTTTATTTTAAATTCTACCATTCTGCTTTCCATGTTAAGCATATTAAACGAACTTTACTTTTTAAAATTCGAAAGGAATTAAAGCAAAAAAATACTTGCTTATAAAAAAATTATTATTATTAACAAAAAAAAATAATATTTAAGGTTAAATAAAAATGTCGAAATCTCCAAGAGTGGTTCTTTACAAAGAGGAGATTAACGTTCCATTGTCAATCTAAATGAATTGAATTTTTTAATATATTTATACTCCAAAAAAAAAAATTTTAATTACCATTTTAGTATAGTATATTAATATATGCTTATATGAGTTGCTTCTAAGGTTATGAATAAAAAAAGATAATTTCTATTACCACATACATATCAATACTAATATGCAAACTAATAAGTATTAATTCTAACCCGCAAAAGGTAGTACATCCTAAATTGACAGGATCATCTTTTCCTCAAGTGGCAACAAAACTTAATGATAAAAATTGGTCTGTTGTAATTTTTGTGTTAAGATATAATTCCAAATTTTCTGGAGAAATTCCAATTTTTATTACAGTATTATATCACATGAACAACTTTCAACCAACTTTTTTTCAAGGTTACGCAATATGTAAAATTGTAAAATTCCTTGCATAAAGGGAAAAAAAAAAAACTTTTAAGTACGTACAGTACTTATTATGTATATTTACGTATGTACAATAAAAAAAAAACATATAGAGATAATAAATACCAATTTAATTAAGCCCATGTGTATGATGGTATCCTGTTATCAGATTTGTTCAAGTACAAGTACACGACCGTAACATTATGATTAACACCTAATTATGGTACAACGATGCTGAAAATTATTTATTGGTCACACGGTGTGAGAACCAAAAGGTGCGGATAACTGATATAATAAATATAAATATTGCATTAAGTAAAATGAATAACGCACATATGTAGGAAAAGGAGGTAAAATAATAATAATCTGATATTGTGAAAAAAAACCAAACCAATATAGGTAATGTGATTTTTGTCTCTGCACATTATTACTTTTTTTTTAGTGTGGCTTTGTTCAAAATAATATCCATATATTATTTGTTATATAACGAGTGACGATAATACTATTTCAATTATTCTATACGTATGAGTGGCAAAAATGTCACTTTGAATAGGCCTAATTTGTCTTTTGAATGTACCGTTAAATTTTTTAACTGGCTCATTATTAATAAGAGGTCTGTCAAACATCTGAACGCTTCCCTGTTCGGTATGAGTTACGCCGAGACTGACTCGGAGTCTGCGCACCGATGTTGAATGTTTCAATATCGATGTCATAAATTTACTAAATTTGGTGCACTTTTAACCAATTTGCTCACATTTCAAATGTTTCACTACACAAGAGATGGCTTTCTATTAGAAAATTAAAATATTTTAATCAATTAATATTTATTTATCTATTTTGCATTGTCTGATGTTACAATTCCTAATAACGATAAAGATTCAAAAATATATATATTTCTTACGTACGTATGTACGTAATTTCATTTGTTACTGTCATTTAACAAATTATATTCGTTATCGTTATCAATTGTTGGCTTTTAAAGTGTGACATTCTTAAGTTATATTAAAACAAATAACTAATATATATTTGGCTATATACATCTTTTCAAATACGTTACCTTTAACGTTAAAAATTTTTAAGTTTAGCCTTTTTTCTCCTGTTTTCATTGCATGTGATAAAAACTATAACGCTTAGTGTAAATTTTATATGACCAAAAAACCTTAATGCTATTAACAAATCAAATTGTGGTAATACGAATAGTGCTAGTATTAAATTATAATAGTAATTATGTTTTAAGTTAAGACTATCATAATAACCTGTGTTCGACATGGCAAAAACAAATACTGTATGCCATTGTACTATAAAGTATAATCTTTTTCATATATGTATATATACTTACTAAAAGGTATACTTTATGGTTACAATTTTTTTAAAAAAACCTTTCCATATTAATTACTAAAAAGAGATCTCATTTAGATGCGACGTACTGTATTACAACTTTTTTGTACAAATTATACGTATAAATTGAAATAACAATTACATCTTTTTTTTAAAAACAATGAATAAAAGAATATTTTAAACCAATATTTTTTATTGCATTTTGATTATAATTATTATTATTATTCATCACAAAAATACAATTTGTTAGTAACTTTTATAATTCATTTTTTTAATTCCAATTTTGCATATTTGTTATATTATTTATATAGGCGCCAATTTTTTAAAATAAAATTTCAAAAAAACTTAATACAATTTAAATTTTGTTAATAAATTCAAACTTTTGTTATGTTTTTTTATACAGTATATAAGCGCCAAAATTTTAAATTATATATAAATTTAAACTGATATAACTTTTAAAAACAAGAATTGTTTGAAAATTTAATAGTTTAAACAAAAAAGCTATTAAATATACAAACCATTTTTTAAAGTTTTTTTGCATTTAAAAAGTTATATTAATAAATAAGAATTAGAAAAGTGTCATTTATTAGCTAATTTTTTGTAAATAGTAAAATATTTTTCCTTTCTCAAATAATTATGATTATATATAAACATATATACATGCGATTTATTGGCATAATATTTTGGTACTTACCCCTGCAAAAAAAATCAAATAATAAATGACATTTCTTTTATTATTTATACTACTAGTAATATATTTATTTTTTTATTTTATTTTTAGCTCTTAGATGGTTTTGTTGAAACTCAAATACAAGCAACTTTATTTAAAACCTTAGTAATGATAAACTATTTCTAAACTAAACAAATTAAATTGCAAGCCTAACATCTTATAGCTGCAATAAAACATGTTTATCAGTAACTCATTGTACTGATTTGTATTCAAGTTGAATAGATTTTGTTAGCCCATCAAAAGCTAATTTTTTCAATTTTTTTTTTCTTTACTAAAAGCAAAAAAAAGTGATAATTTTATATCAATACAAAACCACCTATTAACAAAAAAAAGAAATCTATATTTAAAAAAAAATAAATTAAATAAAAAAAAAAATTTAAAAGAAAACAAAAAGAGAAAAAGAAAGTGCAAAAAAAATAAAAAGAAAAGCTTAAGAGCTAACAAGGTAAAAAACTACTTCTATCAAAAGCAATAAAACAACCTAAAAGTTAAACGAAAAGCTGAAGAGTCTGATAAACATGTCGAAACAA
>CAJVPY010001404.1:0-19624 GCA_910591965.1 Dentiscutata erythropus | reverse complement strand
ATCACCTGTTTTTGGCTTATCGATTTGTTGATCATTATCAATTTTTTCATGTACACGTACATCTTGATTTGATAGGTCTTTATCAACCTTTTGTTTTTCCATTTTTTCTCTTTCTTTGGCTTCTCTTTCAGCAGCGGGTAAAACACGCTTATATTCAACCCTGAGTTTTCGACCAGCAACTTCATAACCGTTTAATGCGGAAACCACAAGATCGGTTTCTTCAGGAGTTCTATAATTAGCGAATGCCAATCCTCTAAAGACGCCGTTATCGAAATGGTAATTAAAAGCATATGGTCTTGGAATGTCAAGGGCATTCTAAAAATCAAAAGAATTGATGATGAATGGAGTGATTAAAAGAGCCTGAATAAGATTTATGCGGAGCATAACATACGAGAGTAGCCAATAGCGCGTCACGCTTTATGGAAAATGGAATATTCTTTATAACAATAGCAGTTGGAATTGTTTCTTGAGTACCGGTACTTTGTTCACTATCACTTTGAGGTTGAGGATTTGATTTTTCATACCAAAGCTGAATATAGGAAATAATTATTGAATGGAGTCAAAATCAGACAAACATCGATGAAAAGGAAATCATGAAATAAATGGAAGATAAGAATATGATATCGTCACAAGAGACACACCTTTGATCGGCGTTTATCTTTTTTCCTTTGACTATCAGTACCACCTTTTTTTAGTTTAAAAGAGTTTGATCTTGAAATAGTATTATTGTCAGAATCTACAGAGTGATCCTCGAACGTATCGTCGAAAGATAATTCAATGTCGTCACCCATTGTTTTTTGAGTGTATAAATCTAACATTTCAAAAGAAGTAGAATGAGAATTCAATTCACCAGAAATGTTTCAAAGTTGGTATACTTACAAAAAACTACTTGTACAGAGGTAAAGTATCTAATTGATAAGACTCTAAAAGATGTATAGATGAGGATAAGAGAGGATGGGAAGTAAGCTGGTATGTAAAGATTGCTTACGAAACCCTTTCAAATCTAGGTTGTGTGAAACGATGGGTCTTTTTGACTTAAGTAAAGTCCAAAATTTGAAAGCGTGATTCCCCAAAAAATTAGAGGGAAAAAAAAAATTAACAAGATAAAAAAAAAAAAAGTGAAAAAATAATAAAAATAGTAAAATAAACGAAAGCCGCAAGACCAGCGCAAAGCGGAAACAAGAGCGTGAAGTGTCTAAACGTTACCACTTCACCCCTGAAAGCACGCTCAACTTCGCAACGAAAAAAAACAAGTCTCTTACAGAAAAAAGGGAACTTTTTATGCAAGTTGAACAATCTCAGTTTCTCTGTACCCACCATTACCTTGATCAAATTGATGACGTCATGCATACTTAATTTAGTTTATAATTTGACCATTTTGCACTTGCATTTGCATAATAAAGCCACATTAGATTAGTATGAAAGAAATGTAATAGTATAGTAGAATCTGAATACAACTTATGTACCCTAGAATTAGATAACCGATGAGCAATTTTTTTTTTTTTTTTTTATCTTTTGCGCCTTAGATGTAAACAATAGCCGCAGAGTCAAGTCCGATGGTTTCTGGCTCAGATCGATTGGCATTACTTAAGTGTAACATTGCTATCCCTGTTGCCTGTTATGTGCAGCTATTGTCGCTATTACAATGCACGTAATTTACCTTCAAGTAGTCCTTGATCGCCAATTATGCATAAAGAGGATTGTTAACGTGGCTCGTAAATTTAGAATCAGTTTTCGATCTACAAGCAAGAATTTATTTCGAAACGAACGTGTTAGTTTCTTGTTGATCAAGTAAGACTATTCAAAGTTAAAAGTTTGTAAATCGCGGTTTAGATCTTCAAAAAGTTACGATTGGGTGGGGTAACTAGGTTAAGCCGACAAACTGCCGCTAGTCTTTTTATAGTATTTTCATTATATCGAATCGACAGGCATGGAGAGGCGTGAGTAAAAAAGAAAAAAAAAATTATATATATAATTATCTGATATATACAATTGATATGTATATCGATATGTATATTTATTAATTCAATCCATCAGATTAGAAATCCAACCTATCCAATACCTATACAACATTTTCTTGTTAAAACTAGTTGTTTTCAATACATGTCAAAAATTTATATTGGGTTGGACAAATTTAAATTCGACCAAAATTGGGTTAATAGCTTCAATTTTTGATGTTAGTGAAACTCGGGTTTAATACCAACTCCAGTCTGCTCCGGAGTGTTCTGCTTCTTCAATTGGATGTAAACTTCTATCATTTTTATTGGATACCTTCAATGCAGGACTTAAAAAAAAAAATTGCTTTTCTTGATTCACATTATTGTAACTTATTTTTGATGTGTCAAGACACTTTAAACAAAAGACCTTCTTTGGTACAACAAATGGGTCGGAATTGACCACGGTCACGAGAAATTTTCCTAAGGTAATTAACTATTGGTTATATGTACGTACGTGCGTAATGTACGTATTTATGTACGTACTTATGTACGTACAGTACAGACATACAGTACGAGGTACGTACATACTGTTCACGCACAGTGATCATAGACAAAGCCCAAGTAAAATCATTGGGTATGAACAATGTCAGATAGTTCAGCTCTTTCTGTAACATTATTTTCATTGAATATACAGATGTTAGAACATAATCGGTTAATTGTTACCTACAAAAGACGAATTTCTACTAAATTAATCAATCAATTTTACGTGTTCGAGATAATAAGATATCCTAGAAGATTTACGTAAGTTTGACAAACTTTTATTAATACATCTTTGTATTTTACATTTGGGTAGCCGTCAAGAGAATTCTGAGATTCAGGCTAAAAAAAAAGTTAATCTCTTTAATTTTCACAAGTTATTAATGATTTAAAAGTAGAAAGATTTCTCTTTCTTTTTATTTTTAAATTATTAAAATAAACAGCCTTAAATAAATCGAGATGTAAGCTACGTATAAAACTTGGCAAAAAATTTTTTTTTATTAATGGCTACTATTTATGTAAAAGAAAAAAATTTTTTTGCAAATTTGACCAATTAGATTTCGAGCTTAAAAACATATTCTTATTTCTAATAATTGAAGTTTTAAACTGATTTAAAATACAGCGTTGAAATACCTTAAACCAGTAATAGTAACCAAATTTTAACAAAGATATAATGCTGTGTATACTTGCTGTATATACTGTCAGCATACAGTATATTGATATTATCTAAAATGATTAGCTAATATCTGATATATACTGATGATCAGCAAATTTTTTGTTCAAAATTATAATCCAAAAATTTTTAAAGTTTTGTTCTAGTTCTGTATTCTTTGCATTTTTACAGAAAAAACAAATCTCGTTTGTTTTTGTAATACAACTTAAAAATCGTCTATTTTGCTAGTTTAGGGTGTCTCGCACTGTAGGAATTTAATAATCTATTATTTTTATTAGATTTCATTATGGACATGGGATTGTTCATGTCCAATGGCAACACTGCGTACTGTACATATGTATGCATTAATGAGTACTATAAATACGCATATACAATTTTGGTGACTAATATTTAGTCATCAAATAATCCGATGTTGTTAAAGTTTTGATCACGTGATAACAATCTTTGGGTACGTACGTATAACAATTACAGATAGCGATAATGATAACGTTTGATTTTTATTTAACAAAACATTTTAATATCGATAGATGTTGAAACTTATCGTTATATTAAAAGAATTTTAATCTTAAACAGGCGACTATCACATAGATCTTTAATAATCACCTTTCCAGTTCATTATGCTGTGACAGAATCAATTTTCTTTGCATTTTCAGCTGCTTTTTCCTGTGCTTTTTGCCTATTCAGTTCGTTTAGTTTCTGTACAACCACCAACATGTTTTCATGTTGCAGTCGCCGTTTTCTCCTGCAATACTCCCTATTAAAATCAAAGATTATTCAATCAGCTCTACGTATCTTTATATATTTGAAACAGAGAAAAAAAAACTATCGCCTTAGCAAACCATGATCCTATCGAGATTAAGAGAAATGATCCAACAGCCCAATTTGAGGCAGAGAGAATATTACCTATATGTATAAAATAGTTCCTTTGTTTTTATGCACTACATACAAAATACTTTATTTAACAGTTCTCTCCAATATTTAATGGGCGAGTACACAGCAAAAAAGGACAGCATTAGTGACGTTTCTTTTTATATATGTATCAAATGTTTCAATGTATATACAGTAATCATTTGGATTTTTATCGATATATCTCCCTTTTTTTAATTACGCAATAATTTCCTTTTTGCTGTGTACTCACTCAAATAATATTCAACTCGCGCTAACCTTTCTGTATATATCGAAGTGCACCGATAGTGGCTCCACCACCGATTCCATTTAAGAGACTACCACGGAAACATGCCATTTTACCAACATTTTTGAAATCATCTATGCTTAGATTCTACAAATGAAGTGGGTTGACAAAAAAAAACCCAAAAAAATAATAATAGGTCGATGTGTCCGATTTTTTTAGTATTACCTTTTAGAATTTAAATAAGTATTGGATTAGCGGACCTTCATGATTTCCACCATATCACTTGGTTGCGGTTGTTGTATTTTGTCTGGTTTCATGTAGTCAAATTTTTGCGTTTCTGAAGATTTCGTATCGTCTTTATCCATTTTGTATAATATAAAGTTTGTCATTCATGACTTATCAATTCATCTGAGTGATACAAAGAGTAAAATATTGATTGGTTGATCTAATCATACATAAATCCCTGCGGTTAGGTAATTACTCGGTGATAACGGAAACATGTCAGAGGCAAAATCTTCAAATTATCGTTCATTCAAAGATAAGGATAAACCTGTTGAAGTTCGACTCAGCAACATCATAGCTGCTAAAGGTACTGCGATAAACGCGTGTTTTTGAAATTTCAATGACATTGATCTAAAGACTCTTAGAAGTAGATCGTTATAAATTTAATAGTAATTTAGGTTACTTGATATATACCTCCACTGATTCATTATTAACGCGTGAATTTATTAAAGCTAACCTCTCTCTAAGTGCACCTTGATAGATTCATGTGATTAATTTTGGGCACTTGGAGAGAATTTGCTTTGGAAAGTGTAAAATATTTATTTCATAAATTGGGCGAAAAAAAAAAAAGGCTATATTTTTTAATGACTCTTAATATAAGATCTATACTTGAAATCTTGAATTTTGAGAATATTGAATGTATTGAATTTATCCGACGTTTCTTAAAACCTATTATTCTACAAAAATTGGAAAATAACTATTAGAATAACTGATCATTCATTATATTAACTACATATATTTATTTGCTATCCAGCGGTTGGCGATGCAATTCGGACTTCTCTTGGTCCTAAGGGCATGGATAAAATGGTAAGTCGCTATCAACTTTAATTAAACGATTCTATTTATTGGGGTTTTTTTTAATGCAATTCAATAATTATGTAAAATTTGCATTAAATTATTTAATACAAAAAAAGGAATATTTTTAATTATTTACTAAAATCACCTTTCACAATATAATCTTCTCTAGATCCAAACTGGCAGTGGTGAAGTTGTAATTACGAACGATGGTGCCACCATTTTGAAACATATGTCCGTTTTACATCCTGCCGCTAAAATGGTGATCCTTCATTTAATGCGTGTATAGAATAATAATTATTGAATTTTCCATATTAATAAAGTTAATTGATTTATAGCTTGTTGATCTGTCCGCCGCACAAGACGTTGAGGCTGGTGATGGAACCACATCTGTTGTTGTGATTGCTAGCGCACTTTTGGGTGCTGCCGAAAAAATGCTTGCAAAAGGTAAATAACTCCTATCAATTTTCTATATTTTAAATGAAATAATCCTATTATTTATAATTATTTTTCTTCTACATAGGTGTACATCCTACGACAATTGCTGAAGCATTTCAACGCGCTGCAATAAAGTCTACTGAATTCCTTTCGGAAATGTCCACTGAAATTATTCTATCGGATAGAGATTCTTTGTTAAGAGCTGCTAGTACCTCATTGAATTCAAAGATTGTCTCTCAATATTCCAGCCTTCTAGCTCCAATCGCTGTGGATGCTGTGTTACGTGTAATTGATCCGGCAACTGCAACGAATGTAGATCTTAAAGATATCCGTATCGTAAAAAAAGTTGGTGGTACTATCGATGATACTGAACTTGTTGATGGTCTTGTTTTGACTCAAAATGTAATCAAAAGTTCTGGTGGTCCATCTCGTATTGAGAAAGCGAAAATTGGTCTTATTCAATTTCAATTGTCTCCACCAAAGCCGGATGTAAGCTTTTATCTTTTATCCATTATAATTAATATAATAATTTAATTAGCTATTTTATTTTTTAAAAAAATTAATAGATGGAAAACCAGATTATTGTTAATGATTATAGACTTATGGATAAAATTTTGAAGGAAGAACGACAATATCTTCTTAATATGTGCAAAAAAATTAAGAAAACAGGATGCAATGTATTATTAATTCAAAAATCAATTCTTCGAGATGCGGTTAATGATTTATCACTTCACTTCTTGTCGAAATTGAAAATATTAGTAGTTAAAGATATAGAAAGAGATGAAATAGAATTCATTTGCAAGGTTATTATCATTACCTTTGCACAGAAAATTCCTATGTCTCAATGCTAATTTCATATTAACTTTTCAGAGTACCGGTTGTAAACCAATTGCAGATATCGAGTCTTTTAGTGAAGATAGGCTTGGCTCTGCTGAACTTATTGATGAAGTTCAAACTTCTGGCGCACGAGTCGTAAAAATCACAGGTGTTAAACACATTGGAAAAACTGTGTCTATTTTATGTCGTGGTGCCAATTCCCTTGTTCTGGAAGAAGCTGAACGTTCGTTGCATGACGCTCTTTGCGTTGTTCGTTGTCTTGTAAAGAAGAAGTACGGCATTCATTAAAGTTTTTAATGTATTATGTACAATGTTGTTAACAATTATATTGCATTATTTCTGTCAGAGCTCTGATAGCCGGCGGTGGTGCACCAGAAATTGAAGTATCACAACGTTTAGCCGAGTGTGCTAAATCGTTGAAGGGAATGGAGGCGCAATGCTTCGATGCTTTTGCAAATGCTCTTGAAATCATTCCTATAACACTTGCTGAAAACGCCGGATTAAATCCGATTAATATTGTTACTGAACTACGAAATCGACATGCATTAGGTGAGAAAACCGCTGGAATTAACGTTCGAAAGGTATTTATATTTGATAATAATCATATATGTTAGCGTTAATATTGGTGTATTTGATAAATTAATAAAATTTACATTAAAATTAATTAGGGAACTATCACAAATATTCTCGAAGAGAATGTTATACAGCCTCTACTTGTTTCAACGAGTGCTATCGAATTAGCTGCTGAGACAGTAAAAATGTTGTTGAAGATTGATGATTTGGTAATTTATAATAAATTTTTATAAATTTGATTAATAATATTTATATTCTGTTAACTTTTTTTTTTATTATTCTAAAATTTAAAGGTTGCAATTCGATAAAAATTTATTATCAATAAAGATATTATGAACTTTAATTCTCTTTGTTTACGGGTCAACAATGTTTAATTTTACAGTTCAAAGTATATTTTTAAAAATAAAATTGCTTATATTAACTGTTAAAAAAAAAATTAAAAATTTACTATATATGGTGCAGTTTAAAAAAACAATTTTAAATTGCAAAAAATATATTTTTTTAAATTTAACAAAATAAATTAATTTTGATATACAGTATTAGATATTAACATTTAATCTATATTCTAGGCAAATTTGTTTGGAATTTTGAAAGTGTTTATAATTTTTTAAATAAAATTAAAAATTATTATTATCATAATATATTTTATATATAGGGTTAATAGAAACCAAGCAAATATTTTTTAATAAGTTTTTTAAAAACTTTAAACAAGAATAACTTAACAAATTTTTTTTAAAATTAATTTTACAAGTTTGTAAAAATTATTTAAAAAGTTTTACTAATTTGGTTAAAGTTTTGTTAAATTTTTTTTGTTTAAAGTTATAAAAAAATTTTTATTATAAAAAATTTGTTTAATTTCTATTAACTTATTCTTATATATAATATTTTATAAACTTTTTTATAAAATTTTATTAGAAATCCTTAAAGTATTATAAATGGCCAGATACGGAATCTAGATTTGTTATATTTTACTAATTTTAAAAACCTATAATTAAACTTGTAAGTATAAGTTTAATAATTAGAAAGTTTGTTTTATAGTTTTTTTTTTTTATTTGTATATTTTGAGTTATTAAACTATTATTTTATATTATATAAACTTGGGTATAATATATAGTAGATTTACTATTTAAAGAGATTTTGTATCTAGTTATTTTATAGTAATAAAAGTTTAAAGCTTTTGCTTTAAATTTTTTTTTTAATATTAAAGTAATCTTTTTAGTTATATCTTTTTATTTTTATTATTTATTTATTTTTTTTTAAAATAACACAGTGGTCATGTTACAACTTTATTTCGGTTCTATATGATTACTACAATGTTATTTTATATACAGCAAATGCTGCTGATATTATTAAAGTATAACTCATCTGGTTTTCAATTGGACCTATATATAATCTGCCAAGGTAAAGGCAGTATTCTTGCTTCATCTAGATCAAATCGCAGATTTTGAGTTTACAAATCACTAACTTGAAACTACTAGCCTGTTATGACTACCTCTTTTCTTTAAATTTTTCTTATTTAAATCTTGGTAGAAAGACTAGCTTCTAATCTTTCTACTATGAAAGAAAGTAAAAAAAACAAAATAACGAAAGAGTATAAAGAGAATGAATATAAAAAATCAAATATAGAATATGCACTAGTATAAAGAAAGAAAAAAAACAAAGATAGAAAAAACAAAAAAAAAGAAGTCAAAGTTATAATTTACATATCAGAAAGAACAAAATACACTATTATAATCTGTGCCAAGCTTGTAAAAATTATATATTAAATCTAAAATTTGTATCCTTATTGTAAAGCTTTAGCTTAACATTTAATTTTTTTTTCTGATTTCATATTTAATTCCGAACTATCACTGTGTCTGTTCTAATTTATATCTCAAGTCAGGTGCTGCTGCTGTCTAAAAATCTGTATTTCAAGTCACCTGCTACTGCTATTAGAAGTTCCTAGTTTAAGATCTAGCTATATTTGGTAGCAACATTTTAATTAAGCATGTGGTTGTAATTTGCTATTGTTTCCCAATTTGAAATATAAACAATACCAATTGTTTAAAGAAGGTAAGCTAGATTGCTCACTTTTTGTCAAAAATTTTTAAAAGACTAGTAAAGGAGTGAGAAAGAGTCAAGTTATTTGCATCTTTTTCTAAAGAGTATAAGTTTTCTTTATTAAAAAAACTAGCTATGCAGGATCTTCTTTTCGGTGAATAATAAACTCTAAACTTGTCAGCAAATAGTGTATAAAAACTATTTCTAAACAATAAGTGCTATTGCTTTTGTGGTAAATAATAAACTTTGAGGCTATTAGTAAATAGTATATAAGAACTATCTCTAAATAATAGCTATTAACTTATAGCTTTCTCCTAATTTATAATGCTTCTAAATATATTCTTATGTTTTTAATAAATTAGTTTTGTTTTAAAAAATTTTGGTTAAAGTGATTATCAGAAAAAGTTGTAAATTGATATATATTTTTTTATTAGAAGTTTATTTCAAATATAATAAGAGTATATTAAACCATACATATATTTTTGATATTTAATTTAAATAGTTTGCTTTATTTAAAGTTCTATACTATTTGTTATATTTGCATTTCAACTATAAAAATATCTATTTACCATAGGTTTCCGAAAATAAGCTACCTTTTTTGGCCAAAAAAGTAACACAAAAATCATAGGGGTAGCTTATTTTCGGGTAAAGTTTTAAAAAGGTTGATTTTTATTATTTTTTTAAAATCCAGAAGTAGTTTCTATATATAAAGTCAAAATTCTATTAAGTAAATCGATAAAAGTCACTTAATAGAAGTTGTTCAAAACATAAAAATACATATATCCTAAAAGTTTGAAGTAAATCGAAGAAGTTTTTACTAAGATATTTTTGCATTTTACGTTTGAATATAAAATGCAAAAACATCTTAGTAAAAAGATCCTCGATTTGCTTCAAACTTTCAGGATATGTGTATTTTACGTCTTGAACAACTCCTATTAAGTGACTTTTATCAATTTACTTAATAGAATTTTAACTTTTATATATAGAAACTACTTCCAGATTTTAGAAAATTATCAGGAGTAGTTTATTTTCAGAATAACAAATTTTTTTATATTTCTTCTCCAAGAAAAAAGGGAGTAGCTTATTTTTGGAGATGGCTTATTTTTGGCAATATATGGTAATCAAATAGTATAAAAATTGCCTGGTTTTGATCACTAGATTTTGAGTATTGCTATTTAAAAAAATTTAAACTTTTTGTAAAATATTAGAGAAAAAGTTGCTTAAATTGCTATATTTTACAATCTAGTAACCAGAAACAAGTCATTTTTACATCTTTGATTCATTTTATTAAGACGAATTGAATGATACAAAAATTACTTAGTTTTGATTAATGCATTATATAGTATTATTAATAATATTTTTAAAAGTTTTTTAAAAAAATTAATAAAATTTTAATTATTTAATTTATTTTATTTATTATAGTAATATAAAATAAATAAATTATTTGTTGAAATCAATTAATTAAAATTTATTCATTTTTATTATGAAAATTTCTAAACCAATTCAGTTTTGCTTTAGAACAACAAAGAGGCACATTATATTTAATACACCAAAAATTACTTTAAAAGATTGTAGTTTTTTTGCCTTAATTAACATTTTCACCAAAAATTGACAATAAATATATAATTCTTTTTTTTTCCTTCATTTAACTAAATGTTCTCCAGGTAACAACCAAGTTGGAGATAATTCAAATTTTTTTGTACCATGAGCAATTCATTTTTGTTTTGGTGGTGAGTTAAAAGAACTTTTATAACTAAATCATTTTCTAGTTTTTTTTAATTTTATTATCAAGAACTTCATAAATCAAATCTCAAATAAGTTTAATTCTAAAATCTTTATATACAATATTCTTATCTATAATTTTGTTATAAAGAATATTGCAGTTCAGTTAATAATTGCAGAATCTACTAACTAAAAAAATAAAGAAAACTATATACGAAAAGATATTAATTGATGACTGTAATAATTTTAAAGCTAATCTGCTATATCTACTTCATCTATATAGTTATTGTAATCATTAATTAATCATGAAATTGCTAATTCTTTTTTAGACAAGTTATCAAAAACTTTTTAAACTTTTTTTTGCATTAGTGCTTGTTTTATATAAGCAATGTTAATTACAAATAATTTTTCATTTGTCATCAACAATATTATAAATTATTATAAGCATAGTTACTAGCTTATTGTCAATCTACAAAACAACTAAAACATTATCTGTAACTATACTATAAAGGGTATTTCAGTCTAAGAATAAAGGTTTTTCAATTTTTAATTCATTAGGAAATTTAGATAAATTAATATAAACTGTGCCACATGTATCTAAGTTATTATTACACAAATGTTTAAATAGTAGAATATTTAAAAAATAGTTATTTATATAAATATGAAATTTTTTTTTTTGAAAGTTGCTTAGCTAAATTTTAAACTATACACCCCAATTTATTAATATTTTTAATATATTCTAATTGTAAATTTTTATTAACTCATGAGCTAAAAAAAAATAATTATATATAACCTGTATTACAGAGTAAAAAATTTTATAATTCTCTGGTATTAGTTTATTTTTTATTTTAAATATATACATACTTTGACCAGCAAACTGCACGATCATTTCATCTATAGAAATTTGTGTATGAGAAACATATAGCTTCTTTAAGATATAATGTTAGGGGTTTTATTTTTAAATATCAAAAAAGTTGAGACATAGTTGGATCTGAAATATGAAAAAAAATTTTTATTTACTGGAATCTATATAAATACATAAATTCCTTAATACTATGAATTGGCTTTTTTCCATCAAAATTTTATAAGTTCTCTATTGTATAAATCTTATAAACCTCTATATAAATAACTAACATGATCCAAATTTTTAGTTCCTTCAAAGTTATTAAACTCCAGATATGACTATTTTTAAGACCTTTCAATTATTTATATTTATTTGTATTTTTTGCAATTGTTAATTAGTAAAACACAGCTAAAATAGAGCAAGCAGATTGATAATACCTTGTTGCATTTCATATAGTAATATTATATAACTTGCATAATATTTTTGAAAATTTTGCATAGGCTTGAAATCTGATAAATTAAAAATATTAAGTATATCATTTTCACTTTTATTTGCATATTCATTTTCTATGCTGATTACTTTTTTTTTTTTCTTTTGCTCACCTCTTCTGTGTTTTTTATTTTTTTAATCCTTTTTTTTATCTTTTTTTTATTCTTATTTTTTCTGCCTCCCTTGCCTCCTCTACCTCTTTTATCTTTTCTGTCTCTCTTGTTTTTTTCACTTCTTTTGTAAACTTTTTTACTGCTTTTACTAGCTTTTTCATCATCTGAATTTGTATCAAAATACTCTTTTTGTTCTTGTCTAATAAATAATTCTTTCTTAGCCATTTTGATGGCTGCAACAAGTTTCTGATCTATTATTTCTTTCTTATGATAATTACACTCAAAGATAACAAAATATAATAACTTCCAAGCAGTACTATTATCAGTAGTAGCATTAGATATTTTTATAAAAAAAAAAAGTGAAAAAATAAAAAAAACACTATTTGATAATAATAAAATTTGGTTATATTAAATTTTACATTTTTTTGATAGCTAAACATCAAACTTTGGAAGTTTATTAAACATTATTTTGAGTTTGTACAGCCAAAATATTTTGTAGAAATATCAATATAGTGTTTTTTTGCCTGGTAATACAAGAAATCAGGAGGTATTTATTTATATTAATTTTTTGATAGTGCGGAAAATTCATTAGTAATTCAAAATTTGAAATAAATTTGCTTCAAATACAAATGAAGAAATAGTTAATTTATTTATCAGTAAAATTCTAGTGACATATAGGATTGCCAATAACTATTATAAATTTTACCAGATTTTGTTTATAGTTAATTTATTTATTAGTAAAATTCTAGTAATATAGGTTTGCTGATAACTAATATAAATTTTACCAGATTTTGTTTATAGTCAATTTATTTATTAATAAAATTTTGATGATATAGGTTTGCTAGTAACTATAATAAATTTTACTAGATTGTATTAAAAGTCAAATTATTTATCAGTAAAATTTCAGTAAAATTCCAGAAATATATAGAATTGCCAATAACTATAATAAATTTTACCAAATAGTATTTATAGTTAATTTATTTATTAGTAAAATTTCAGTAATATATAGATTTGCCAATAATTATTATAAATTTTACTGGATTTTGCTTATATTCAAACTATTTATCAGTAAAATTTTAGTAAAATTCTAGAAACATATAAAATTGCAAATAACTATAATAAATTTTACTGGTTTGTATTTATAGTCAATTTATTTATTAGGCTTGCTAATAACTGTTATAAATTTTACCAGTTTGTGCTTATAGTATCAGTGATATATAAGTATGCTGATAGCTCTATAGAATTATCTATAAAGTTAATGATTATAACTCAATATAATTAAACTTTGTTAATATAATTTATTGTAATATTTATAGTTGTATTGGGTGCCTAATATGTAACTGATTTAAAAATAAAAAACTGGAAACATATTGAAACCAATTTGTTTTTGGTTTTTAACCAGTTGTGCAGTTTCCGATTTGCCTTCATTTGATTTGTATAAGTTGATATAATTAATAAGTTATTTTACCTTATTACTTAATAGTTTAGTAATAAGTTCTATATCATCTTTAAAAATAATAACTTAATAAAAAGTAAACCACTTATCTTTTAAATTTGACTTTAATCTTGCGAGGCTTAATTTAATACTTTTGTAACAAATTATACAGTATTAATTGTCTATATAACTTAGTTTGTTTCTTTTGCTTATAGAAAAGCTCTTTTTAGTTTAAATATTTTTATATTGTGAGAACCACTTCCTTTAATATCGCTAGTGTCAGTTCTACAAGTAAAACTATTGATATTATACAACTGATTTTTTACATGGTATGCAATATATAAAAAAATATTTTTACAATACCAGATCATTTTGCTAGTATTATATATTATAATTATAATTTAATACTATTTTTTACTAATAAAAAATTGTTTAGATTATAATCTTAACATATATTAATAGAATAATCTGGTATTGTAAAAATATTTTTTTATATATTGCACATCATATGAAAAATTAGATATATAATATCAACAGTCTTACTTGTAGGACTAATACTAGCAATGCTAAAGGAAGTGGTTTTTACAATATAAATATTTAAACTAAAAAGAGCTTTTTTATAAGCAAAAAAAATAAACTAAATCATATAAACTATTTTAAAAAATTAATATAATTTGTTACAGAAGTATTGAATTGAGCCTCACAAGCTTAAAGTCGAATTTAAAAAATAAGTGTTTTACTTTTTATTGAGTTATTATTTTTAAAAATCAAATAGAATGACCTGTGAGTCGATAGCATAGCAGTTATGCTCCCAGGTTGCAAATCGGACGGTTGCCAGTTCAATTCCTCCCAACGGCGAATTAATGAAAATTCGAAAACGGAAGTGAAACACCGTGGAGTACAGAGAACCCGGGATATCTATGAATAGACGTATTTGGGGAATAGTTATTCTGAGAAGTTGTGGCTATAAAGCGAGGCGTATTAGAACCCTGATTTGAAATAACCGAAATCACGAAAGTAATATGAGGCTAAGTCTGATAAAGATACTACAAGAACTCGTGACACCACCAGATTGGCTAGTAAAATCCCAGTACAATAAAAAGGTGATCCGACATCTTCGGATATTGGTGCAGGCGGTTGAATCTGGATACCCAAAGTGGTACCAGAGATTCAGACCGGACCCCATGCAGGAAAAATATATGTAGTAACTAGCCTTTGGGTTGGGTATATAACTGGAGAGGTATAGGGTTTTGGCAGGATTTGCCGAAGGAAAAAAAATAAAAATAAAAAAATAAAAATCAAATAGAACTTATTACCAAGCTATTAAATAATAAAGTAAAATAACTTATTAATTATATCAATTTAATTTTAATAACAAGTCTAACTTTAAAATTATAAAGAAGTAATAGGCATATAATTAAAAAACTACTATTTGCCACTATATATAGTATTTATAAAAATAAAACTATTTTGATTAAAATCTAGATATTAGTATTCAGAGTATACTATATAAATTTATTTATATAATATATCCTCTAAATATAGTATTCAGATATTTATATAGTAATAAACAGTAAATAATTCTGAATCAAAATAAATCATAGAGTAATTTTAAGTATATATTTTGAATTTCCAATTATAATTATTGATTATATGCATACTAATATAGATTATTTTGCTTGAGCAATATATTTTTTTAAGATTTTAATAAACATAGCTTTTTTATAACAATTTGATACTCATTATATAATACTAAATATATTTTTTAATATTACACTTATACTTAATTTTGAAGTATCTATTTTTTTTATTTAATATGTTCAAAATATCCTTTCATGCTAATAATTATAGAACTACTTATGTTCCTGGTTAGTAATATTGTTTTAAAACACATTTAGTTTACTTCATTATATATTATGTTTCTTTTTTTTTGTAAAGCTCGGTAATTTAAAGTGCTTTATTAGAATTCAGAATCCTTTGCTCATACTTTGTAGCTATCAATATTTGAAATATGACAATTTAGAGTTAAGATATTTTGAACAGTATGATGTTTTTCTTGAAGTATGAAATAAGTCTATGTATTATTTGATAAAAATTAATAAAATTCATTAAACTTGATATTCTTTAATACTAACAAATATTTAATTAGAGTTGTTAATTAAAGTATTATACTCCAGAGTATTTCAACTTAAACCCAAACCAGACTAGAATAAGTTGTAAAATATATTTGAACCAATTGAAGACTAAATTAGAATACATGTATTAGAACTTAGTACTTCAAGCTGATTTGGGTCATAACTAATTTTAAATTAATTTATTTCAAACTAACCCATTAATAGCTCTACTTTTAATGTATCAAAAAGTAGCTAAATATTGCAGATTTTATATACTATATATAATTGAATAAATACTAACTCGAATAAAAGCTACCTTTTCAATTTGGATCCTAAATTTAAAAGAAGTTATTATAGTTGGAAGCTAGCCCTCTTTTTAATCTGAAAAAATTATTAAAATTTTTGGCAGCTTTTATTTAGTTATATATAGTTTTCTTTTGCAAATTTATTACTATATAGTAATAATCTTCAAATTATAATAACAATATCTAATTTTTAGATTTCTCAAATATCTTATCTGTAATTGCAACTAAAGCTAGAAATAGCTAAAGTTTATTTTAATATAAAATTTCAAAAATTTAATTTTAGTACTATATTTTCAAATAAAAGTACCTGATCTTAAATTTAGCTATAACTAGAAACTAGAAACTAGTATAAGTCTAGAGCATTAAAATTTAAATTAAGTATTAAAATATATAAAGTATATAGTATACAATTTTTATTTATATTTAGTAAATTACTTAATATATAAAAAAATAAAAAATTAATATTTTAAAATTTATTATAAAAACTACAAATTTAATTAATTTTTATAATATAAAGCTTTTAAATAAACCTGGCTAGCTAGCTTTTTTTTTAACTTTTAAATATAAAATTTTATTTAAACTTATCTAGTATTAAAACACTTTCCAAAGTTTGACCTAGCTGGATTATGAGAACCAATTAATAAAAATATTTCACTTTTATATATTAAAATACATCTATAGTGTTTTATTACCTACTATATATATATTATATTATCTTAAAAATTGGCTAATTTAATATACAATACTCTATATAAAAATGCTACACGTTCTCCAAACTTTTCTAAACCTTAATTTTAATATTAAATACTAACCCAATATAAAAAATAAAATGCTAAAAATTTTATAAACAAAACTTATAAAAACTTAGAAAATGAATAAAAATATACAATAGATACAAAACCACTATAGATGCATTTTATAATAAATGAAATATTTATATATATGTTGTGCCTTAGACTAACGCTTGCCTCAGATCATAGTTGATGCACCTCTGATTCAGATTGTCAGATAAGGTGCGTAACTACATATTGATCTACTATTGATCTATCTAAACTGCAATTTGACGAAAGTAAGAGAGTAAAATAAATTGAATAATGACTTAGACGCTTTTTTTATTCTTGCTTTTTTGAATCTTTTCGATATTTTTTTTCCTTATTGGTAGTATTTAGCACCTCTATTCTTTTCTTTAAATTTTTTTTCTTGAATTTTCGTTGCACATTCTATTTCCAATTAATATACACTTTTTTCTATATATATGGTTTTGTTTTTTTTCCTAAATTTTCTCTGCATACTTTTTCTGTTTAAGTCTTCTTAGCATGTTCAACTTCAATAATACATTTTATTCTATACATATTTTTTTTTCTGAGTAACGACTGATTGATAAGTTACGCATCTCATCTAACAATCTACACCTGAGATGCGTCAGCTGTGATCCGAGGCAAGCATTAGTTTGAGGCACAACATATATAAACAATTTTTAACTCTAATTTAAATTTAAATTTATTCAATAAATAATTATAATTAAAGTTTAAAATAAATATTATTGATTTTTTTCTAGAAGTTTATATATACTATAACTAATAATTTATATTTAAATTATATTATTTTGTTTATTTTTTAATCTTTTAGTTATTTTTTATTTTGATTTTATTATTTATTTTATTTTATACTATTGAAACAAACAGACTAATTCAGCAGAATGATTTCAAAAAAGTATCATCATATAGTTAGTGCTAGTCACTTTGTTATATAGTATATTAACTTATTTTAATTCTGTGTAATAGAGAGTAAATGCATATACTGTGTAGATAGCATATTTAAGAGTTGCTTGACAAACATAATGGAGCAAATATAATAAAGTTTGATGTTAAAACATATTATTAGGTATTGTTATCTTTATGGAATTGAAGTTAAAAAAGTAAATATATAATAGGTGATGCTGATTAGAATCTACAAATATTGAATATTGTTAGTTTCATGAAATTGATACTAAAAAGAATAAACATATAGTAGATGATGCTAATAGAATGTATAATGTTAGATATTATTTATTGGCTACTGTAATAGGTAATGCTAATGGAATCTAAAAATAATATTGAATATTGTTAGTTTATAAAACTGAAGTAGATAAAGACAAATGTGTTATGAAAACATGTAGTGTTAGAAATAATAATGGGTAACAATAATAAAACCTATAAAATTGGGGCTAAAAAAGATGAATATATAATGGGTGATACTAATAGAACATACAATGTTAGATGTTATTATCTATTAGCCATTATAATGGGTGATGCTGATGAAATAATATTGATATCATTAGTTTTATAGAATTAGGATAAATATATGATAACAATGCTAATAGAATCTATAATGTTGAATATTGTTAGTTTTATAGAACTAGGGTAGAAAAATGATAGAAATATATAATGTTAGAAATGATGATAGATAAAAATAATAAAATCTATAGAATTAAAGTTGAAAGGAATAAACGTATAAAGAGTAACACTAATAAAATATATAATGCTAGAAGTTATTTGTTGTAATAAATAATGCTAATAGAATCTATAAATAATATTGGTATTATTAGTTTCATAGAATTGGAATAAAAATATAGTAATATTGCTAATGGAATCTATAATATTGAACATTGTTAGTTTTATAGAACTGGAGTGGAAAAATGATAAAAATATATAATATTAGAAATAGTAATAAGTAAAAATAATAAAACCTGTTAAAAGAAATGAACATATAGTGGATAACATTAATAGAATATATAATACCAAAAGTTAATGAGTAATGCTAATAGAATCTATAAATAATATTGATATTATTAGTTTTATAGAATTGAGATAAAAATATAGTAATAACGCTAATGAAATCTACAATGTTGAATATTGTTAGTTTTAAGTATACTAGAGCAACTACCAGAAGTATAAGCACATGAAAAGACACTGTGGTAAAATTTACTAAAAACTATCAAGCTTTAGCAAACTTTAAAGTCACGAGTGTTGAGTGGACTATCTTTTATTTAAAGAGAATAATAAAAGAAATAAAATAAACAATTTGTATAATGGAATTTAAATTCAATAGCCTTTAAAGTACTATAAGAAGTTATCAATAGGCGATAGAGTTTGAGGAATTAAACCTATTGGTCAGTTTGTACGGGTCAGGCATAGTAATTACTTGCCCTTTACAAGGATATACTAGCCACTAAAACTTAGAAATATCCTAGGATATAACCAGAGGAAGAAGTACTAACAATCAGACCATCCACGGCTATGTATGGCCTTTAAATTCTGAATAATATAAGCTAGTATTTTGCCAAAATACTATTTCCGAAACCAGCTTTCACTTTATA
>CAJVPY010001403.1:0-19627 GCA_910591965.1 Dentiscutata erythropus | reverse complement strand
ACGATCTGTCCCTGAACGATCTATCCCTGAATCGCTTGAACATGCAGCATCACTAAAATCGTTTACCACATCGATTTCTAAATTATCACTTTCATGAGAATTATAGTCCATTCCAATGTTCAAAAATTTTCTCCGTTTTCTCAAATTATGTGTTGACCTTTCGCTATTACTTGTACTATCTTCATCCGTAGTATAATTATTTTCATCTCTAGTACCCAACTCTTGATTTAATCTCTTTGTTTGATTTTCCACAAAATCAAAATTCCTTAAAATGTTCTTGGTACTACAATTAATCGTAACATTATTTTTTTCGATTCTCTCTTGAATGATATCACTATTATCACCATTTTCTGAATTCATTGAAACATCATCATCCTCTATCTCATTATCACTACCATTTGATAGTGATGGTATCAATGCAATTAACGCATCCATTTCTAAAAAAGAAAAATCTAATCTTATTACAAAGAAGATGTAAAATTAAATGGAGAGTAAAATTAAATGGAGAATCAAATGGAAAAGAAAAGAAGCTTTTTTTTTTCGATATTTATAAATCTTAAAAAAAAAGATATCACTAAAAAAAAAACCATAGATCATAAAATTCTTTCATATCGATATTGAACCGCAGTAGAATTAATCGATATGACGTTACTACGGATCATTGCGCAATGATTTATAGTTTGTCACTGTAGTGTATTTAGTCTATTAGGTATTATACAAAATAGTATAGATTTAACAATCATTAGATATTATGTATAAAAGTTTTTTTAAAAAATTAATTAAGATCAATGATGTAACATAGTAAATTTGTCATTAGCAATCACAATAAATAAAAAAAAATAAAAAAACCTGGAAAAACTGGAAAATACAGGATATACTGTATGATATTAATGAAATTGGTCAAATACAGAAGTATATACAGTATTTCAGTATATACAGAAGTATTATACAGTAGATATTTTTGTTGTACAGTATCATTCAACTTTTTTTTTAATTTTTAATAGTAATATTGTTGCTAATGAGGTAGGCTTATGCAATAATAATGTATGTCTTTGACTTTAAGTGGTTAATTATCTAATTGAATTTAACGTACAAACTTTTTAAGAGAAGGCGTAATTCGTCGAACTTTCGACACGTGATTCATCACACTTACGTCAGTACGTAGTCCTGCTTCTAACCATACCATATAATTGAATGAACATTACCAGTGAACGCTTAAAAATAAAGTAACCCCAAATGTATGTATCACTTGGATCAAAACAAATAACCATTGCGTCAATGTGGTATCATGAACTCAAGATGTAAATCCATTGGCAAGTGTTAAAATGACTGCTAAATGACTACTGTGAAAATTAGTAATTACATCATATTTCGTTCATAAGAAAAATTCAATTTTCTATCATAAAAGAGGCTACTTAAAGCTTGTCGTCTGCTCGTAAAAAAATTCATTTTTTTCGTTTCAACCTTTGAATATCATAAAAAAAAGTTTTTTTTTGAAATACTGTTTTAAAAATTTAAAAAATTTAAAAAATGTTGATTACACGTGGAATATTTTTTTTAAGCCTCCTTCTAATATTTTTTGTGACACCTACCTTTATCGGTGCAACGAAACCATATGGTAATTAAAAAAAAAAAGAATTTTGTGTCAAAAAGTGATACCAAGATATATATAATTTTCTTAACATTTTATCACCTTATTAATTTTTAAGACTCAAATGATCCTAGCACTTGGAATTCACAGGAGCTTAAAGAATGGTTATCAGAGCATCGTGTAATTTATAAAGGTATTCCAGAAAAGAAAGATTTGGTTTGTTTGGTCAAGAATCATAAGGATGAAGTATCAAAGACAACGAAAGAATCCGTTCAAGATTTCGTAAATTATTATATTGGATCTCTTAAAGATGGTGAATAAAATTATAATTCGTTTATTAGTAGTTTTACTGCGGCAAAAACATTTTTTAATTTTCTAATTTATATCATTTTATATATCATTTATATATCATTTAATAGTTGACTACGATGTGAAAGAACTTACTCAAGACAAATACAATGAATACAGTCAAAGAGTCGCTAGTCAAGTTGAAAATATTAGGCAGCAAACTCATCTTACTGAAGAACAAGTTAATTCAGTTTTTGACCAAATATTCGAACGATTAAAAAGTACCAAAGCTGCTGCGAATAAAAATTTAGAAAAGGCTCTTTACCAAATCAAGGATTCATATTCCCTAACTAAAGAACGTAGAGACGCTATTATTCATGATGCTTCAAGCAGAATTGAAAAAGATTTATCAACCAGTAAGGAAATTTCTCAAAATACTGTAGACTGGTTTAAAGAAGAAATTTATAAATTGAGTGAGAGCGGGGCTTTTGCTAAATCACGCCTTGGAACTCAAGTTAGCCTGATTTTACATGGTACAGTTTTGTTTTTATTATTATTTTTTGTTGATCATATTTTTAAAAAATATTAATTTATAATATATATTAAAAGGTATTCAAGAGAGATTAACACAAAATAAAATCGCGACTGCTGATCAAGTTAACACTGCTTATGATAAATTGAGTGCGGCTGTTGAAGATTATTACCGGTCTATTAATGGAACTTTAGAACGAATTCGTAAAGAACTCTATAATTCAATTGGAAGTAACGCTGAAACTGTTGTTGAATCAATAAGAAATCAATTATCTACCGTTAATGATTATCGCCTTCTGACTCAGGAGAAAATTCAGGCCATTCTTGATAATGTTGGTCAAACTCTTCAAGGTGGAAAGACTTATACAGTTGAACAGATTCAATATATTAAAGATACAGTCAAAAGAGGTTTTGGTGCCGTCAGATATTACTATAGTTCAGCTACTGGTCAGACGAAACAAGATACTTACTGGACTAGAGACGAGCGTTTAAATAAAATTATTAAGGGTATTCAAGACAAAATTCAGGAATTAAAGGAAAAAGGAGATCAGAAACTTTCCCTGCATGAAATAGAAAGTGATATCTCGCTTCAACAACTTAATCCTGGACAAGCAAGGATCCTTTCCGATGTTATAAAAGAACAACTTGGGAATCTAAAAAATGTTCGAGATCTTACTGAAGAAAAGGTTTCATCCTTTTTGAATGCTCTAAAAGTCAAGTTGGCTGATACCGGTGAATATTTAGGTGAAAGTTATGATACAGTTAAAGATACAGTTAAAGAAAAAGTTGCTAGTGGGTATGATACTGTGTATGATACTGTGAATGAAGGTTATCAGGCTGCTAAGAACAAAGCTTCGGAGGGTTACGATAAAGCATCCGATAAATTAGGATTTGATAAGATGAAAGAGCAATTAAAACATGAAAAAGATGAATTGTAATACAATAATTCTTTTTTGTGACATATATTTTTCTTTAAAAATTTTTATGTAGTTATGTAGTTAAAATACTTTATCGCTATCGCTATTTCCTTTTTTTTTTTATATATATACTTTGTGAACTTTATGATTGTTCTTCATTATTGTTGTTATTGTAGCATAATAAATTGAATTCAAAAGATATATTTTACGCAAGTTCGCACCCCCGTTTATAAGAATGCCTTTTAAGATAAAGTATTGATGTAATTAAAATATATTATTTGGTTCTTTACGTGATTTTTTACTTTCATTGCCGTGCCTTTATCAGTTATTCTATTCAAAGACCTAAAAGGGAAGGTGAAATGAAAAGGACATAAATAAACGCCAAGTATTTACAATCTTGAATTAACTGCGAATGTATAAGTCATCTCCGGTTATGGTTACACCTACTCTCGGTTGAGAAGAAATCTATTATTTTGCATACATGCATGCATATCGATATACTATACGTACATACATACCTTGTAGCAATAGTAAATAAATCTTTTGAGTCTCTTGCACATTTTCACATGACCAAAGTTAAATTCCGAGGTCAAAAATTTTTGCTTATTTTTTTTTTGGTTGAGAAAAACATCTTTTGTATACATGCATGCATATCGATATACTATACATACATACGTACAGTACATACATGTCAGTTAAACGTAACAATAGTAAATAAAAAATTTTAGAGTCTCTTGCACATTGTCACATGATCAGTTAAATTCTGAGGTCAAAAAATTTTATTTGCAAAGTTTGCCATTTTTTTCGTTTAAAAAAAATAAATTCAAATACAGAAACTCTCATTTTAAAGGAACAAAGAATAAAAAAGCTAAGCTATATAAAATTAACGAAAATTTAGAACAAGTATTGTATAAAACTATTGAAGTATTTATAGGACGAAAAAGAATCAGCATATATAACAAACTTGCTTAAATATTCTCTTTTATAATATTTACAATGAACCGATTTTTTCTTTTTCATGGAATCAAAAAGTTAACATATCCAGATCTTCTTATGTTGCTAAAATATTTACAAGAATTGTAACGCTAAAAAAAAAAAAAAAAAACGGAACGAAAAAAAAAAATATACACAAGCAGAATTGCAATTCTGGGGGGGCTGGGGGATGGGGAAATCTAAACGAAAATAATATACAAAATCTCAAGCACTAATTAATCAAAAAAAAAACATCTATCATACATAATAATGATAAATAGATTTCTACTTTTAAATTAGTGGAGGATAAGAAAGAGAAAGTGAAAAAGGGGAATAAAAAGGGGATTTAAAAAAACAAAAACTTTTTTTTTTTGTTTACATTTTCTTTTGTATTTTTTTTGTATTTTTTTGTATCTTTTTTTTTTTAGAATGCTTCATTAAAGAATAAAGAAGAAAAATAATTTTAAAGCAACAAGAATAATTGTTTTTTTTTTTGTTTTTTTTTTTGTCTTTTCTATATGTTAACTGATTTAAATAGCTTGCCAGCCGTTGGATTTGCCAGTGTTGCTTGAGCGCATTGTGTCGCATTATCACTTCTTAGATGACGATTCAGTGCATCTAAACGTGCGAAAGCGCGACCACAATTACCACAAACATGGGGTTTTAATCCAAGATGTAGTTTCTGATGACGTTTGAGATCATGTTGTCGTGCAAAAGCTCGAGGGCAACCAGGATAATTACATACGAAAGGTCGTTCATCAGTATGGGTTCTAAGATGAGACTTCAAATTGTATTGCCTAGTAAAGGTCTTAGGACAATGTTCATGTGGACAGGCGAAAGGGGCAAGCGATTTCGTAGATTTTCTTTGCTGTTTGGTAGTGGTACCCAAAGTTTCAATATGAAGACGTTGAGATAACTCATTACCAGGTAAAGATTTGCGGCGATTGTGCTGTTGGAAAGCTACTTCAGACTTCACTGGAGTTGAAGCGATCTTGCGGAGAAAGATGGCATCATCTAGTGATTTGCGACGTGCAGCTTCCGAGGCCATGTCGGCACTAAAATAATCTCTAGCATCTAGAGCGGCCAACTCACGTGGGAAAAAAGATTTTGCATCCATTTCGAATAATTGATCTGCGGTCGAATTGGAAATCTTTTCTTGTGAAGTTGGAATTACACCGACAAAAGGTGATTCTGCACCCGTTGGAATAGAAAAGCAATCCAATGGATGAGAGATCATTGGCCCTAAAAAAAAAATAAAATAATAAAAAATATATGTATAAATATAAATGTAAGTATATAAATAAAAGTATATTATAAATATAAGTATATAATATAAATATAATACATATATATAATATAAATATAAAACTATACCTTGTGTAGAATATGGAGAGAAATGGCCAATTGGCATTTCTTTTGCCATGGCCATTGCAACATTATAATCATGGTCATTATTTAATGAACCTTGATGTAGATTCTCCATTTTAATAGGAAATGAAGGATCTGTAAAATAAGAAGGAGGGGAATCCGCCGAGAAACTATCAGTGAGATCAAGGTCTAGATCAGAGCAAGTTTCAGGAGACGAAGAATCCGGTGTCAAAGTATGTGAAGTTGGTGGCCCTAAAGAAAATAGTGGAGGATAATAACAGTAATTACCCTCCGTAGATAGAGAGAACGGTTCTATCATTGAAGTAGGTGAACAACTCAAGTCTGAGTTATAATAAGGTAGATATTTTCTTTGAATATCTTCTGACGAAGAATAATTTTGTGGCATTGAGCTCGGGCGACCAAGAGCTAATACCGAACAAGCCTCAATTGTTTCTTTTTGTTGTTTCATTATACTAAAGGAAAAATAGTAAGAGCTTTTTTTTTTCTTTCAGGTACAAAGAGGCGTTGTCGTGTACTTTGTGAACGGGTGGCGGAGTTCGGATGTGGAAAGGGAAGCCTTGAGAGGCAGACAACGAATTTTTTGTTTAAGGAATAGAATTTTCAAGTACTTTATAAATGATTCCCGTATTTACTTTTCGTAACGAATATTTCAGAAAAACGGGCATAAAGTAAAGTTGGAAGATGAAAGAACTCAAAAAAAAAATTTCAAAAAATTTGTCAAGAAGGCTAGGATTTTATTAATAATTTCAAAAAAAAAAAAAACTGGAATTTTTTTTTTTATATGATATAATCTAAAAAAAATTTTTTTTTTTTTACGCACTTTGCAGGTATTTATTTGTTTAACTTGATTATTAGAGATTTTCAGGAAAAATAAAGTTGTCACAAAGAAAAGTTTAAAAAAACTTGCAAGTTTTTATATAGAATAAATTATATATAATAATATATAGAATAAATTATATAGAATAATTATATAGAGTAATTTATATAGAAGAAACTTGATTAATCAATAAATAAGTTTTGATCTGAACAACTTTTTTGAACCAATGAATAATTAACATTTTAATTTATAGTAAGTTAATATAGTTAATGTATTTCTTTCACGCGCAAATTCACTCTTCACACAACGGTACAATCTTTAAAAGTAATGATGGCAAGAAATTTGAATAATTTGAATCTACTCTTTACTTTCCTGGTACGTTCCGTAATGTGTAGCGCTTTTAGAGAGTGTCTTTTTTTTTTCACTGCCGATCCATGAGAAAAAAAAAAATATTGCGCCCGCTAAATTGCACAATCAACAAATTTTTGCACCGCCATGACGTGAAATTTTTTTTTTAAATAACAGATAATAATACGAATCCGGTATTTAAATTAAAGTAACGATAAAAAAATAAGTACTGTAAGTAAATCAATCATCTCGAAACGAATATATTTTTTTAAAAAAGAGACGATCTCGTTAATTTTTTTTTTTTTTTTTCGTTATGGAATATTTTGTTAGATTCCGGGCAAGCACAGCCCCATAAATCGGTACCTTCCGATTCATAATTCCCATAGAAACTACAATAAATGCTATTTTCAGTATCATATCATTCGAAAATCGACATTTAGAATTTATATTACTAAGTATTAAGTATTACTAGGTATTTTGTTTAGAGGGAAGTTAAGGTTTTTTTTTTTTATTTTTTGAGAAATAAAGGTTAAATTAAATTCATTTATTCTAACCATTAATGAATATCTCATTTAGCATAATAAAAATGTCAAATTTGACATATGCACATGTTTTTATTGTCATATTCATAATTATTCTGTATCACAAAATGAATTGAATAAAAAAAAAATTTTTTTTTAATGCAAGTTAAACATTTTGTGGGAACTTTAAGAAAAGAAAAATTAGAAATTTTCATTAATTCCATTAATTCCATTAATTCGAAAAAAGATGCATTAGTCCGTAAATGCGTGTAAAATGATCATACACAAAAAAAATTTAATCATGCTATTACTGTATTACAATCAATCGACTATCCAACCTTAAAACGAAAAAAGAATAACAATTGTCTTCATATTGTATTACCTTAATTCTAGTTTTGGTCAAGTACTATGGCAAGAGGCAATCATGAATCCTTATAGTATCAAGAATTTTTCTTGTTAATATACCATTATGATCTGGTGAAAAACTGGTAAATTTTTTCTATAGTTACTATTAGTCATCCTTTTATTGTTATTAATATTAAAGTTGATGGGGTATGATCAAATCTGCTGACGCGAATTCATTCTAAGGAAAGATTACCACTGCAAGGAGTAAAAAGTATGTCAGATGGATGAGATCACTTGCGTCAGTCACTATCATACCCAAAAATTGTCATAGCGATCATTTAAAACTGGAACATAGAATATCATCAGATAAACTCGCATAGTATATACATTCGTGCATCTCAATGCGTTACAAAAATTTAGAAATTCCTTCTTGGTGTCGAAATAATAAATGCAATATCCGAATGATCAAAATAGTATTATCTTTTTTCATTTACCTTTTTATGTATAGGTTTCATGTATAGGTTTCATACGGGTATTTGAAAATCATATGATGGGTTGTTTGTCAACATGTCCCTGATTTGATTCTCGCTCTCAAAGTTTCATCCCTTCTCAAATGTACGTACGTGATTAGGAAAGTTGAATTTGGCCACGAGCCAAATTAAATGAATTATGTTGTGCCTCTAACAATTTACCACATTGGTTTGTAAGTTCTTAATTACAATAATACTCACTTACGTTTTTAGCTTGCTTTTGATTTTGTTGATAAGATTTAAAAAATAAATTAAAAAAAAATAGATTATCTCTAAAAATTATCTGCAAAATTTATCTACAAAAAAAGATTCCTTTGATCACGTGAGTATATCAGTATCTAATCTGAATTATCTTACCTTTTTTGTATCACAACCAAATAATATATAAATATATGTATATATTTATTTATAGAGTTAGTTGAATATCTTGGTGGAAAAAGAGTGCCCGTAACTTTAATGTACAATAAACAATTGCGCTGTTTCTATACAAGTATTTTTTCTTGACATCAAATGAAAAAGATAGACGCGAAAATTAAATAAAACCCTGATGAAAATTTTCAAAAAAAGATTAGTAAAAATTAGTAAACCGCGTACATTTTACGCGAGATGTCGATCTTCCAAGATTTTATAAATAAATTCCTGGCGCAAGCTCACTCAATAAAAATAAAAATAAGCAATGTGTTTAAAGAAATTTGGCTCGCGATTTGGAATTGACTTTTAAACTCATATATACATACATTTAAAATTTCGTATCTGGTGTGTGAGAAGGTGGGAAATGTTTTTCTAAGAAAACTTCTTGGGAATAAACACCTAAACCTAGTATAATAAGTTGATAGGACCCGGTTGACGTGGAGAGCATTTATAGATAATCAAATAGGCAAGATTTTGGGCGCAATAGGCGGCTGTCCAAACTTCCGATAAAACGGAATACGGAAATGACACAATTCAATATATCTGCCTAAACACGTATAAATATTCTGCAAACCTTTGGTTACAATTTGTTAATTCTTTATATATAAAACAATAAGCCTTTATTTGATGTGATAATAAATTGGCGCTGAGCCCATATACCTTTACTTTATGTTAATTTATTTTGTCCACGACTTTAAAAATGTTATTCTTTTAATGTAAATATATATTATATATGTATTTATATATATAGTGTATATCGATATATATATAATATTTAAAATTATTAAAATATATATGTTGAATATGAATACGGAGTATCAATTACGTTTCACTGAGAGAAAGAGCATATCAATATTTGAAAAATAATATAATTAAGAATGGTCTATTACATAGATTTTATTTATGTTCAAACTATCAATGAATTTACAAACGGACTTACAAAAATTACAAAACAGACAAAGAAACGCATTATCGATATTAACGAAACTTTACTACAGTACTATAACACCGCCCGCTGATCAACAATATATTGTCCTGAAGATTATCTGATATGACTCATGCAAACAAGAAGAGTCACGCACTACTTGGTTGTGAAAAAAAGGCTTATTTGCATAGATCAAGACAAAAAAATCAATTCCTAAAATGTTCAAAACCAATGAAAATTAGTACTCAATTTACTCAATTTACTCAATTGTGTCGAGTAGTCTTAAATTTCTTTGGCTTAGTATTTACGCACAACTATAATGTAAAATTGCTAATAAATAACTGTTAATAACGTTTATTATATATTGTAATAAATATATTGAAGATAAAAAGATTATAATCACGTGATGAAAATTTAAATTAATACAATATATATCGTTATATAAAATATTTTGTTAATACTTTTTCACAACTCTAATGGTAAATTTTCATCATAACACCAGGACTTTAAGGTTTTATCATCACTACAACTGACGAATAAATTTTGTTTGGGATTCCAAATTGTATCATACACAATACCAGAATGCCCTCGTAATTTTTGCAATACTTCTCCAGTATCTTGATCCCATATATACACAACTCCGTCCTATCATGGTAAGACGGTAAGATAATTAAGATAATTAAGATAATTAAGATAAGATAATTAAGATAATTAAGTTAATTAAGTTAATTAAGTTAATTAAGATAATGAAGAACATTTAACCAACAAAATTTAAATTACAAAATTTTTCTACCTCTGATCCTCCAACAATTAATGGTTTGTTTGCAAACCCGGCTCTAATAAAATTTTTTGAAGTGTTTTGATGTCCTTTCAATCTTGTTATCGGGCGTACCTATTTTTTATGTAAAAATTTATGTTAAAAATTTATGTTAACAATTTATTTATATTAAAAAAATTCTTTAAATAGAGAATATGTATCATACCATTCTAACATCCCACAATCTGTTAGAATTATCTTTTGAACAACTTAATAATAATGTTCCGTTAAAGTTCATTCCAACACACGTTACTTCACCCAGATGAGAAGAGATTGTTCGTACACATAATCCCGATATAATATCCCAAAACTTAATTGTATTATCTTTTGATCTGAGAACATACATGAGAATATGCATGATAATATGTAAGAGAAAACTTTTTGTTCAAATAATTGAACTAATTATGATTAATATAAACTTACCCGCTGATTATCAAATTGCCTAAAGGGTTAAATATGGTTTTCGATACAGACAATTGGTGTCCCGTAAAAATTTTTACCAGTTTACCAGTAGAAACATCGTAAAGTCTAATTTTCTTGTCATAACCTCCAGTAACAATATGATTCTTTTATGAAGAAATATAGTATATTAATGATAAACTTTAAAAACGCGAAACTTTAATAGGATAATATTAAGCCTATAATACTTGCATCGCCAGGATGAAATTTAACAGTATAAACATCACCAGAATGTCCGATTAATGAGGATACACACGTTTTCATATCCCACAACTAAGATTATAAGTGTAACTTTAAATAAAAATCAATAGTATTATTGTATTATCATTAACCAACCTTTATAGTCCCATCTCCACTGGCACTTGATATCATTGAGCCATTTTTATTGGATGATATATCCCAGATGCGTGATTCATGACCTGTTAAGATACCTTTTACCTTTGCACTTTCGATATCCCAAATTCTTATCGTATTATCACTATAAAAGAATTAAAATATAAATAAAGTTTATAAGTTGATTTAAATTTTATTATTATAACTATTAACATACCTGGATCCGCTAACAATTTCTCGCCCTTCTTCGCCGACAAATTCTACGCATTTAACATTACCTTCATGTCCAGAAAAGGTCGAGCGTAGAGCATTAGGTATTATAAAACTGGAGTAATCGTGTAATAACCTAGAAGAAAATAAAAAATAATTAATTAATTAATTACAAGTTCAAAAAAGATAATGGAATATAAATATCAACACACGTGTTTACGCTTGGAGCTACGCGTGGGTGGTATCGAGAACATTCGATTTGGTATTTAACAGCTTGTTGAAGCAACGTAAGAAGTCGATTGGGCGGCACGTATTCGAAACCTTTCTCGGTGAGAAATCATTGAATGTTTCTGGTATATTCCGCGAACTCAAAGAGTGGCCAAGAAAAAATTTCAAGGATTCCAGTCTATATATTCTATATAATAAGCGTACCATCCTTATCCATATTTTCAGAATTTAAAATATTTCTAAGTTGTTCTACTAACTTCTCTCTAATAAATATATATTATTATTAGATATTAAATTAAATTAATATTATCAATTAAATATTAAAATATGAAATTAATTTACCTTGCAGGGCCGATTCCTTCCCAGTTTTTGAACGATGGTGCATCATGGACAGATTTCGCTGTTAACAAATAACACAATTCTTTAAATTCATTAGGAGTTGTTTGAAGATGTTCAAGAGGTTTTAATCTTTTGTTAAGAAATGTAAAAGCCTGGTTATAATCAAATATGAGAATGGTGTAAGTTGACATGTATGATAAAATAGATAAAATAGATGAAGTAATAAATATATCCATACAAACCTTTTGTATTTCTTGATATTCGATATACTCAAGATACTGCTGCTTATATACAGCATACATAAAACTTTTGGAATTTTTTACCAAAGGTTTAGCACAAAGCTTATCAACTTCAGCCCAATCACCATCTATATTAGTGAATAATGCTGTAAATTAACTAGTAAAATTATGTTTCTTAACATGGTTAGGTATAAAAAAAATAACCTAGTATAGCTTTTTTTAACCGATTTACTTCTACAACACGTTCTTCTTTTTCATGCCAATTTACATTAGCTTCATCATAAATCGTCATTTTTGATGCAGTGTAGCCTTCATCCGAAAGATATTGGATTATCATTCGAATTATTTCCTATAATTGAATTAAAAAATTTTTATAAACATACCAGTATAAATATAAAATCATAAATAAATCACATTCACCTCACGGATTTTTCTATCTTCGGGATTGAAAACATCTTCGGTTGGCTTTGTACATATTGAGTGAGATCCTATATAACTATGAGCTTTGGCGAGAGCTTCGAGGCTTTTTATATATAATTAAATTTCTCAGATAATGTTCAGTAAAATTCCATGTTATCGGTTAATCATGTTCACCTTTTACGTTTATTAATTCTTTCCAAATTCTTATCTTTTATCCCAGCATTAGGTTTTGAGCTATTCTCCTCTGTTGAAACTTGTGACCCAAGGTCTGTTGATTCATGAATGCTAAGGTTTGGCTTTTTATAATGCAAACACCGTAGAACAAAGTAAATTAAAAGGAATATCCTATACATATAACATATAATTCTTTAATTTGCATAATTAAACATACAGATATTTCAGAGCTGGTGGTCTCTTTACATTCACCGTTCGTGTTTGACATCTTTAGGAAATTATTTTTCGATAACGATAACAGAAACCTGATTTAGTACTGGAACGTGGACTCACGTGGTAGTACTATTAGACATATATATCAGATATAGTATCGTTATAGATATCAACCTACAAGATACCATATTTAGATGGTTTTGGATACCATCATAGAATAGAGTCTTAGAATCTTTACTGGAAAATATAATTTCAATTCGTTAGTCATCCGATGATCCAACCTGAATAAACTTTTTTCTTTTTGTGGAGTTCATTAAGCTCTACAAAATAAAATTTAGATTAAATCCTTAAATGGCTAAAATTAATGAGGTTCTATCTTTATGCCTCGAGTATTCACCTCTATGACTGTATGATTGTTTCTCGTATACAAAATCGTCTCTTTATCGCTCCATTCAAAATCTATATTTAGAATGTAGTTGACGTCAAAATTACTGAATTGCGCATTGGCGGTTGATAGTAGAATTAATTATGGCATAGCATTGAATATCGCGAATTGTTGTAATGCGAGGAAAATATATTCGGATTTATTTGCTATCGCTATAGAGACTGTGGGAGGATTTTTTCATTTCTGCATCTAAATAAAGTATTTCATAATAATAAAATATGTTTACATTTTTAAATTAAAATGAATTATATATCATATATATTTTGTACGTTGAAATCAAGTTTTATCAAATTAAAGTTACAATAGAATTTAGTGTTTGTATGTAGTCGAGTCGACATAAATTTACATAAATTTACTACAGTCTCAACTAAACTGATATTTTAAAAATCGACTGTCAACTAAGTCGAATCGCTGTATATTAAATACATATATTCCGAATTCTCCAGTATTAATGCTCTAATTCCAAAATTTTCTATACATACTACTATACTATGGTAAACTAAATGAAATTAAACAGTAAATATATATTCATGAAATATACAATACAAATGATACTGTATCAGATATAGCTCATTTCTTACAAGCTAGATTAGTACGTACGTACGAATAAAATAAGTATACAATACTGAGACAAAAATTGTCGAATAACGGTAATTTGGCTCAACCGGACAAATTAGACAATAAATGATTTTTACCCATTATAGTATACTTATACTCATACTAATTATCACAAATACAGTAAATATTAAATGAATTTAGCTTATTTAAATACTTGTTCTTTACTATATACCCACAGTCTAGCGGATCAAAGATATCAATCACCATTTTAAATTAGTAATAGTCATGATCTGTATTGAGATCTGTGTACCAGAAGCTTATTACCAAGTTACACAATATTCGCCTTCCGCTATTTTTGACATTAAATTTATTTTTCAGAAAAATCTGGCGTTTCGCCGGGCAATTGATTTACATCGGCCAATCAGATAAACTTTTACTATTTACGTCAGGTTGATCCGAATAGATCAAAATTTACGTTCTCCGATTGGCTAATCCCTGGAAAATTGATCTTACGTGTTGTTGATCTCCAAAAACAATACGCGACAAAAAAAAAAAAAGGATATATAAGAGCTGTTCTTCAAGCTAAAAATCTTTAAGATAAGTATTTCTTTCAGTGCACTCTTGTGTTCAGTTGCTATACCTATTTTTAACTTTTTTCGTTTTGGTAAGTAGTTTTTTTTAGCGCATTGACTGGCCCGCGCAAGAAGAGCGTCAAGAACGGGCCGGAAGACTATGCCACCTTCCTTACCTGGGAAAGGCCCCTTTACCCTCAAGAGTTTGAGCCTGATTTTTATTTTGTTACTAACTTTTACTTTATAGTAAGCTCAAATTTCTTGAGGGCATTTTTTGCTTTCACAAGCCAGGTTGTGAAAGATTGGTATAGTTTGTAATCTCTTATAGTTTTTGGGTCACTTCTGGTATTGACGTCCTCGCCGTGTGACCTGGGTATTATTTAGTTAATACTAAATAATAGCTAACAGATACCAGCATATGTTTTTGTTATGTATCTTTGATAATTATTATACTAATTGCTTTGATAATCGTTTTTTGTTTACTAGAACGTTGTTGCTGATTTTGGATATTGCTGTTAGTGTCGTCGCCCTTTGGTGCCTTCATTGCTGTAATCGTCGTTAGTGTGATTTAATGTTGTTTCGTCACTAGAGCACTTGTCGCCGTTAGTTGATTTAATGTAATTTCGTCACTAGAGCACTTGTCGCCGTTATTAGATTTGGTATGCAAAACTTTGCTAAGTTCGATGCGTTGCTTTATTCGTTACATAATAATATTACGTTGATTGTTTATTTAGATGGCTTGTCAGATTTTTTTTTTATTTACTCGTCGGTTTTAATGATTTCTTCGGGTTTTAGTTGCTTTTTCGATGTCTTTAGAGTATGTTATTTGTGCTTGATAGTTCTTTCTAACATATTCTTTCGTTAGATGTGGTAAATTTTTTCTCTTTTTATTATTCGTTTCTTTA
Organism: Dentiscutata erythropus; assembly: GCA_910591965.1. Lineage (NCBI taxonomy): Eukaryota > Fungi > Glomeromycota > Glomeromycetes > Diversisporales > Gigasporaceae > Dentiscutata > Dentiscutata erythropus. The sequence goes on along the minus strand of CAJVPY010001403.1, from coordinate 4,130 downwards.
TATTTTTCATTAGGTTTGGTGGAGTTTTGTGTTCTTTAGCATGTTCTTTTGTTGGGCTTTGGCATCTTGTGGCAATGACATTATTCAACAATTTTTTCTTTTATAATATAAATTTTGATTGATCGATCAGAGGTGTATGAAAATTTGAAAATTTCAAACATTTATTATGTTTCTGAGTACATACATAGGCAAAAAATTTGAATTTTACTTTACTTATTAATTCTTTATTGTAATATAAGTTTTAAATATTTTATTAATATCACATTTAAACTTAAGATTAGTATACAGTGGTAAATGATTACTATTGCTTGATCGATATTCTATCTACTTTTCACCTACAGATATGCCCAATAAAATTTCATATTATTGTTTCATGTGTAGTGTTACAAATCGGATTGAACCGAAACCGAAATTCGGATTGGATCCGGGAACAATCCGCGAATTTTTAGGTACTCTAATTTTAAAATTAGGCCCAATCCGGCTTCTAGGCCAAAACTGATCCGCGGTTGGGATCGGATCATAATCCGAATCCGATCCGACTTTTTTGAACACTATTCATGTGTATGAAATCTTACACAATTAAACTTTTAATATCAATGATCAAGTAGCCTCGGCACTATTTTAGCCTCCGGGATTTCGTCTTTCGTCATCGTACGGAAAAGGTTTGCCTAGCAACTATATTACACTGAATTCATAAATTCAATTAATTTAATTTCCTATTTAAATAACCACATTGATACTTTCAACGAATTAATGAACGAACAATTTGTCGATTTGAAGTGAAATCTATGCTTACAATCATGACAAAAATGAATTCTTACAAAATGGATTTTCATTTAAGATGGTTGTATGTCTTTCATATTTAAAAAAATGTCAAAACTAAGCATTCGAAACAAATAATAAAAGCTATTAGACTTTTTTTTTTTAATAATAAACTATTTTATTTTCAAAAATCCTTGAATTAGATTTGAAGTATGTTACATTTTATCCAAACTTACGTACAGTTTTTAATCAACAATTATTTGAAAGCGATGTCTAACATTGATATATCATGAAATTATTGAGTTCGATAGCACACTGTGAACTGCACATTATTAACAAAATAAACTATACTCCACATTGTATGTGGACTCAATTGTGAAAACATATAATCATTTCGTTGTCATGAAAACTTAAAGAATTTAACCCAATATTAGAATCAAAAGCATCTAATAGTGGTTTTATATCTTTAAACCCAAGTTAATAGTATACGAAATTTAATGAAGGTATATAGAGGATCTCCACGAGTTTATCAGTTGCCCTACAAATTTTTCCCTACTACCCAATTATAACTACAATACCTTTGTAATTTTTCAATTCGAATTCTTAATAATACTCTTTGATCTACCAACTCATCTATCTACAATTTTTTTGGGTCTGGCTGCAAGGGTTCATCGAGCCCTTCGATTATGATGTCATTCTATTATAATAAATTTATCATATTGAATACATAATTGAGCCCTCCTAATATAAACTCGAAAAATCCATATATGTTTCTGTAGTGTTCTTGTAAAAGTAATTCATTTTTGTAGTAAGATGACGTGATGTGTCTTACTTGTGAGTACTTGCATTAATAGTGATAAATTGACTATAAAGATATTATATATCAAATGTTAATCTTGTTATATGCATAAAGGAAATTAAACGTTAAACATACTAAAATAAATACCCGCAAATTCAGGTAAAGTCATTAGGGCTTGTTTAGACCAATGTATAGCTTTTTTTTTAGGTGATTACATTCTATTATACACCATGTTATATTAATGACATATTATAATACAATTCTAAGTTAATTGTGTAAAATTGTATATATTAAAACTTAAAATAATTAATAAAAATCTTGAAATTATTTTTCTTATATATATATATGTGATCATACCACAACTTTATTACTTAAGATATTAGAAAGAGCAATTCATATGAGTGAAATTACAATTGATTATCTAAGTTATGGCTAATGCCGTGTTATACTAAAATGTGATTTACCCAGTTTCTAATTGGATCTATATATAACCTGCCAAGAGCAGAAGCAGCCTTCTTGCTTTTTTTAGATCTATCTCAGATTTCAAATCTACAAATCACTAGCCAGAATCTACTAGCCTGTCATGACCACCTCTTTCTTTTAAATTTTTTCTACCTAGATCTTAGTAGAAAGACTAACTTATAATCTATCTACAATAAATAAACCAAAAAAAAACAAATATAGAAAGAGAAAAAAAGAAACAAATATAAAAAGAAATATAAAATAGAGGTAAAATATACACTAATGATATAAAAATTAAAAAAAAAAGATAGAAAAAATAAAAAAAAGAGATCAAAGTCATGACCTATATACAAAAATAAAGAAGATATGCTATTATAACCTGTGCAAAGCTAAAAAAATTATATATCAAATGCAATGTTTGTATATCTCTATTGTAAAGCTTCACTTTAATCTTATATTTTTTTTTCTGACTATTTGACTAACTTCAAATAGTTTTGTTTATGCCTATCCTAATCTGTATCTCAAACCAGATACTGCTGCTATCTGTAGACCTGTATTTCAAGCCATCTACTGCTACTATTAAGAGCACCTTCTTTCTTATTAGAAGTTTTTTATCCAGAGCCTATTTTTATATAGTGGCACCATATTCGTAAAACATGTAATTGCAATCTAATAGACTATCTGAATTTGAAATATAAACAATGCTGATCTTTTGGAAGAGATAAACCAAATTCTTACTTTTTATAAAAAATTTAGAAAGACCAATAGAAGGGCAAGTAGAAATAAAAGAGTGACTACTTAGCTAAGTAAAAGAGTGCAGCTTGAAGAAAAGCAAACTCTTGTTATTTCCTCTGTGTTCTTCTTCTAGAAGTAACAGCCTAAGTAACTTTGTTAACAAAGAAGCCTGTTGTTTTTCTACCAAGATTTTGTATTCAAAGGCATATATCTCTTGCTAGTTACTGTATCTTGTATACTAACACTCTTGGCTTGCATGCTAAATGCACAACTTATAAAGGAGTTCTAGAGAAAGAAACTATTAACCTCTAGATAAACCATTATATTAGACTACAACTCTCCAACAAAAGTTCTGTTTTTCTTTGATGAGAATTTTTGGTTCAAATAATTGTTAGAAAGAGTTTATTACTATTTTCTTATATTAATTTTTTTATCTAGTTTAAAAAAAATATAGCTTTAATCTTTTGTGTTATTTTTTTATCAAAGATGCTTTAAATACAAATAAATATATATCTGGAGTTGCTATTTATAGAGCTAAAGATAATGAATTCATTGAGTACAAGTTTAAAGCCTTTTTATCAAAATTTATATCTTTTATAAAAAAAATTTGGCAACAAAATATAGCTTTAATTGTTAGATGATTTGCACTTGAAAAAGATAAACTAAACATTTTCTAAATTTTATATTATAATTAATCAATATAATATTAATAATGTACTAAAACTTAGAGGTGTGGCGATTTAGTGTAGTGATCTAGTTGTTACCCTCTCCAAGTGGCAGGTCTAAAGTTCAATTCCCACGGACAATGAATTTTGAAAAATAGGCTTGTGTTTCGGTTGATGGCTATGCTTATCAGTTGGATCTAATTTGTAACTTCGGTCACACCATCTAGTAATGAGAGCAATGGTGCAATAAATCTGAGGAACTGGCATAACCAAAAACCCATTTGGGAAGTCTCGAGTTAGGAGTAGCAGTGATCTACGATGGTATCACAAGAGGGCTGAATTCGAACCGGGGCCTGAGATCAAAGAACCGAACAACCAGGTCCTAATAGCGAAGGACACACCAGCTGAACCGCTGGGTCTGTCGCACTGGAGAAAAAGGACATACGCTCTGAAAGTATGTACCAAGAGGAGGGCGTCCTTCAGACACCTAAAGCTTGGGCAGACCAACCCTTCCGGGTTGCTGGCTGGAAGTAAGGGAGGGACCGATAAGGAATCCGGGTAAAAAGACGGTTAGAATGTGGGTACTGGGGTTGTTGTGAACTTTACAAGAGCAGGAGTATGTAATTGGCAACTAATTAGGAAGGTTGTGCTTAAGATACGGATCGGGTTACGGCAGCACCCCAAAAGTTGGCTTGAGATACGAACCC
>CAJVPY010001402.1:0-19630 GCA_910591965.1 Dentiscutata erythropus | reverse complement strand
AAATATTATCATATTAAATTTTATTTAAATATTTTAAATAATTAAAAAAGTAGATTAGAGATATATTTATAGTAATTATGCAGGCAAATTTGCCTGCAAATCTCTACCAATTAAGGGATATACACTAAAAAACTATTATAATCACACAACTGGACAACAATCAGGTAATTGTATAGCTATATAGCGATCTACAAAATTTGATCAAAGTTATATCAATATACAAACAGTGATAAATTAGCAAATTAAGTCTTTATTACTAATACTTATTATTCTTTAAATTATTTATTCACATTAATTATTTATTTTGTCTATAAGTATAAAGAATATGGGATCTTTGCTAGAAAAATTACTCTTTGGGATTTTCCAATTGGGCTAATTCAAAAAAAACTTAGACCAAAATACCAGGTTTTATTTATATATAAATCATTTTTTTATTTTACTAATCTGACAATTTATTTAATTGATGATCCGCCAGTCACCTGGTGCATGATTATAGTGTAACATAATGCAAATCACTATGTAAATTATATAAGCAGGAAATGTGGAGATTTTTTGATAATTATTCAAAGAAAACGTTTTTTCATACTAAGTTAATTGACAAGGTCGATTAATTGAAAGTTGTAGAGCTCGCAGAGGCGTATCTAATGGTGGTTAAATCATCAAAATCGGCCTAGTAGTTTGCGAGATATCGCTAAAAAACAATTGGCTAACTATATAAAATCACTATGTAAACAAACTATTGTTTACATAGAGATTTTACATATGACCCTCGTTAATATCAAACCATTTGGACTTGTTCTAAATAATGTTGATAGTGATATTAACGAGGGTTTATATTAAAGTTGATATATAAGAGGGAATTTTAATATATAAAAATTCATAAAAATTTGGTTTTTGGCTTAGATTGATATTAATGAGATTGATATTAACGGGGTCAAGTGTATATAGTCGGCCAATTATTTTTTAGTGATATCTCGCGAACCACTGAGCCGAGTTTGATGATTTAACAACTATTAGATGCATCTCTGTGAGCTCTACAACTTTCAATTAATCGATCTTGTCAATTAACTTAGTACGAAAAAATGGTTTCTTTGAATAATTGTCAAAAAATCTCTACATTTCCTGCTTATGTAATTTATATAGTGATCTGCATCACGTTACACTATAATCATGCATCAGGTGACTGGTAGATCATCAATTAAATTAAAAAAACCCCTAAAATTAAAGAAAAAAAAACGCTAGATTAGTTAACTTGAAAAAAATATTAAATTAAAAAGTTAAATTAAAATTTTTAAAAAAATTAAAAAAAACTACAATTTAAATAAATCTACTCTTTTACAATGTTTGTTGTCCATGAAATTTATTATAAATAAAACAAATTCGGGTTTGTTAAACCCAAATTGAGTTTGTTTGAACCCAAATTGGGTTCATTTGAACCCAAATCAGATTCGTTTAAACCCAATTTGGGTTCATTTGAACTCAATTCGAGTTCATTTGAACCCAAATCGGGTTCGTTTGAACCCAATTTGGGTTTCTTTGAACCCAATTCGGGTTTATTTGAACCCAAATCGGGTTCTTTTGAACCTAAATCGGGTTTGTTTGAAACCAATTCAGGTTTGTTTGAACCCAATTCGGGTTCTTTTGACCCAATTTGGGTTCTTTTGAACCCAATTCGGGTTAATTAGAACTCAAGATGGGTTCTTTTGAACCCAATTCGGGTTTATTGAAACCCAAAACAGTTTTTTTTGAACCCAATAATGAGTTTATTTAAACCAATGACGGCTTCATTTGAACCAATAATGGGTTTATTTGAATCCAAGATGAGCTCATTTGAACCCAAGGCAGGTTCATTTAAATCTAGACTAAGTTATTTAAACCCCAATAAAGAAAATTAAAGACCTTATATCTGGAACAATGCTTAGGCTCTAAAAGCTAATATAATTTAGGCCTAAGAATTAGAAAAAAGTTAGAACCTCAGTCCTGGGGCAACACCCGGGCCCTAAGAGGTAATGTAATTTAGGTCTAAGAATTAAAAAAATTAGAACCTCATACCTGGGGCAACACCTGGGCCTAAGAGCTAGTCATTTTTATAGGTAGTTGATTCTACAAAAGAACAAACCAATTTTACTTGAATTTTGACAATAATAAATTTATTAAATTTTACAAAACAAAGGTTGTCATCAAAAAGAGCATAAGGATTGAAATTGGTTTAGTCGACTAAAAAATTTTTATAGTAAGCTACTATGTTTAGTCGACTAATTAGTTGACTAAACTGATTTCAATTCCTAAAAGAGCAAAGTAAAAGCTACAAAATAAGTTATAAAAATATTATGATCTTAACTCAAAAATCGTATCTTTATCTAGTGAAATAAAAAATAATACTGTATAAAAACTAAAACAATACTGTGCTCCAAAACAATGTAAAATACATGTGAACAACATTAATTTTCTAAAAAAAAAATTAATAGTAGTGTGAATAAGAGTAGTTTCAGTATAGTAATAAGTTTGCAACTATATTGTGCATGAATATATGAATAGGTTACTTTAATATAAGTTAAACTTCACAGTGGCTTATAGGAATAAAAATATATTTTAAAATTAAATATAAATAGTGGTGTGAGTTTACAACAATTAAATATAGAATGTTTACAGATATTAATTACAGGACATTTATTATTAAATGATCAAGAGGTTGATAGTATTCAAAAAATTAATATTCAGCAGCAAAAAAATTGATAAACTTCTAGAATATGTAATTGATTTGCCGAATTCAATTCTTACAATATTCATCAATATAATTAAAAAGGTTGTCTAAGAACAACCAAAATATTTAAAAACATGAAATATGTTTTTAAATATAGTAAAAAATATAAATAACAATAATATAAATTTTAGCATTTTATTATTTAAGCTTATGAGATATAGAAAAGGGTCTAAAGTTGAAAAAAATTTTTCAAACTATTTATAAAAAAAAGCTTGAGATTTTATTAAAACAGCAATATATCATTCATATATTTGAAAAAATAATCAATTAAAAACGATTAATAAATTTTTGCATAGTAAAATTAGAAAAAATAAACAAATTTATAAAAAAAAATTTCTTTAATTCATTCTAAGACACACAAAATGCCTACAATAACTAACAAACAATTAAAGCCAGCTATTTAAAGTTGGCTCATGAAAAATAAAAAACAATATAATACTAAACTGTTTCTATAGCTACACACATCTGTGAAATTGGAGAAATGTCATATCGATCTGCCATAGCTTGTATGAAAAAGCTAATCAAATGGTTAATAAATAAAGAGCCTGACAAATAGTTTTCTATTAGTACACTTGTTAGATGGTATTAAAACGTATCGAATATTTATCTAATTTAACAATGCTCTATTGTTAAAAATTCTAAATTGTTTACTTTTAGGATTATGATAAATGAATTAACACATGGAGATAACATGGTTTTTGTCATATATTTTATAAATTAAGATCTAATTTCTAATAAACCAAAAGTCACTTTGCTAGAACTTAAAGATTTAGCTTAGTGTTTTGAAATTTTAATTGTTCATACTGTTATTGATTTTTGTAATCAATACCAATTAGACCCAACTAAGTGTTTAATATAGATAACTAATAATACAGTATATATGTGTAGTTTTTTTTTTTTTTTTAATTAAAGGAGACCTTCTTGGTTGGTAATTTTTATTAAGTCGAGTTCAAGTACTATACATTTAGATAAAGGTATATATAGCTACACATGCATCTTTTGGATACCTAATTTAAGTAGTCCACCCGAAGGTTCTATATTATCTGCCGTATCTGCACCCCAACTAGGGGGTACACATTTAAACCCTCTAATCTTAACATATTTGGCCTGACATCCATTTTAACACGGGTATAACTCACTATTCAAATGTAGGTTTTGCAACACCACTACATAAACAGCAAATTTAGAACACTTTACTATCCTCGAAGATAAGCTCAGTAAAGCAGTACATGTCCCACATATGCATTTACCTGCATGTTCTATAATATCTTCCTAGTTAGTACCTGCTGTGCTGCCGATACTAAGTCCATATTTTAAGCTACTCTTTAAAGCACTGCCATAACCTGATCTGTATTTCAAGCCATAACCTTCCTAATTAGTTTTCTATTACATACTCATTGCCCTTAATGGTTCACAACAACCCCAGTACTAGAGACCTGCATTGGATCCCAAAGCTTGGCCTAGCCCAGGCCCGCCCGGTCTAGTGTGCGGGTCTGAGCAGGCCTAAAAAAAAATTTTTATAATCGCGGGCTGGGCCAGGCCAAAATTTTAAAAAAATTTATATTAAAAATTTGCAGACCAGGCCGAAACAGGCCGGGCTTGACAAAAAATTTTTAACTATAGCTGAGCCCAGGCTGGCAAAAAATTTGTAACTCTAATTGCGGGCTAGGCCTGGGTCTTAAAATTAGGAATTTGCAGGCCTCTACTCGGTACCCACACTTGGAACCGTCTTCTTACTTGGATTCTTTATTAGTTCCTCCCTTGCTTCTAGCTAGCAACCCAGAAGGGTTGGTCTGCCCAGGCTTTAGATACCTGAAGGATGCTCTCCCCTTGGTTCATACTTTCGGAGCGTATGCCCTTTTCCTCTGGTGTGACAACCTGGCAGTTCGGCTAGTATGTCCTCCGCTATAGGACCTAGTCACTCGATTCTCCGATCTTGGGCCCTGGTTCGAATTCAGCCCTTCTGTGATACCATCAAAAATCACTATTATATCCAGATTCAGAACTTTCCAAATAGGTTTTCGGCTATGCCAGTTTCTTGGATTTATTGCGCCAAAGCTCCCATTACAAGATGGTGTGACTGAAGTTACAGATTAGTTCTAGATCCAACCGATAAGCATAGCCGTCAACCGAATACAGGCCTATTTTTTAAATATCGTCGCTAGTGGGATTTGAACTCTAGATCTGCCACTTGGAGAGGGTGTCAAATAGGCCCCTACGCTAAGTTGCTCCCCCTTTATTTGTTCAGTTTTTTTTTTTTTTTTTTTTTTTTTTTTTTTTTTAAGGTGAGATCTTGTTCATATTTTTATTGGGTAATTTATATAAGAAGTTACATAGTAAACTATATATGACTTAACTTGTACAAATACAAATATAAATTATATGCAAGAGTAAGAGCTCAAACTAATTTAACAATTTATCTGCGACCTAAACCTACTAGAGTGGTCAAGACTTATCTAGCTTTTAAAGTTAGTATAAAGTTTGTAGGTAATATGTCCAGTTTTAAAAATAGTGCAGTTATATTATTTAATAAGAAAATTAAATCAAATTCATTTCAAATTTTATGTGAGCTTCATGTAGCTTATATAATGATAACAAATTTTGAAAATGCCATGTTTGAAAAATTAAAAGTTGAAAAATAATTTTTTACTTAAAAACATCCTTTTAATTTATTTTATCTTATTTGGAAATTACATAATAGCTATACCAAAAGTAACAAAACCAATTCTATAAATATGAAATCAGTATATATGGGAAGTCAATTGAAAAGGGACAAATCATTTTTAGTAAAATTTTTTTAATTTTTAAATTAAAATATCTTAACAATTAATTAATCAAATTTGCTAAAAAATTTTTTATTTTAATCTTGAAATTATATAGAATTAAAATAAAACAATTTTTATTAAATTTGATAAAATAATTGCCAAAATATTTAAGCCTAAAGTTAAGAAAACTATTATTTAGAAAAAATTTGTTCCTTTTCTATTGACTCACCCCATATATTTAATCTATACTCTAAGCTATTTGGTATTTAGCTAACTAAATTTCAAAAACCTTTAAGACAACAATAGTTATATGAACTACAAGTAGCAAGACAACTAGTCAAAAGAAGAAAATTTTTAGAAAATTTTACTCTTTGGTTTTTAAATAAGTTAAAATCACAAAAAAAAATAGTAAAAACTTATTTTGCAAATTGAGAACTTTTTCAACAATAGCTTTCAGACTCGATTTTAAAAATACAAATCGAATGTCTTGTAAAGTTGTTTATAAGCCAATAATGAATTTCCTAATCGGTTCTGATTAAGAACCACAAATTCTTCAGCCCGATGGTCAACTAATACTATTTTTACCTAGTTGCAGAGCTTATGAAATGCCTAATGTAGTTATTAAATAGATAGGAAATTTATATAGAGTTAGAGACAATATTTGTTCACTTTTTGATAAAGAATTATTTAATACTATTGATATTTTTGATAAAGATGATCTTGGAAATTTCTTTAATAATTTAGAAGCTAGTATTGATACAGCTATAAATTCTTTGAATAAGTGGATGAGTATATAGCTTCATTTTCACTAAGTATATATCAATTAGGTAGTAAATATGGCTATAAGTTTGCTAAAAGTTATATATATAAAATTAAAAAAGCAATAAAATCAAGTTCCTAGTTTCAAAAAGTTGTGTTATACAATTCTTTTAGAAGTAGATACTAAACAATCTAATTCTAATGATTTCGGCTTGCTACAATTAACAGAAGATCTATTATTTATAGAAGAGCTACTTAACTTTGCTAATTCTAATCAGCTAATTCATGTTTTTTCTCTACTATATGAATTCATTAAATGTCGAATTTATTATATAGTTACTCATCAGCAACAGGTTGAGAGTTTGTTTAATAAGTATGATCTTAAGTATTATATGAATATAAATCTTGAAACTAAAAAAGCTAACTTTTATCTTTCAGACATTAAGCAAGTTTCTTTCTCTAAAGAAGAGTTGTAGTACAAAGAAAAATAAAAGAAACTTAAATAAGCAAGATAATAAAAAACAAGTTAATGAAAAACACATAACATTTGGAGAAATAGAAGCTGATATACTGTTTAAGGACTTGTTCAATAAATAAAGGAAATAATAAGTGAAAGTTAAATTTTCTGCTGTTTAATATCAACATTAATGAGTTGTTCAATAAATAAAGAAAATAATAGATTAGTTAATTTTTTGAAATTTCTAAAATTATTTAAAAAACTGGTAAAAAAACCCTCATATATATACCCAGACTATGATTTGATTTACCTATTATTTTGAATACTTTAATATACAAAGCATGGAAGACATTTGAATCTGATGATTTTTAGGATCAATATTATACAAGTATTTATATAGAAAAGTAGTCTAAAACAAGAATTTTCAAGTATAAGCAAATCTAAAAAAAAAAATCAATCATGTAATACTTTACTGATAAAATAGCTTCATAGAAAACATCTTTTCAATAAACTCAAGTTGCATCATTTGCATCATAGTAGTTATGGTAAAGGTTGAAGTACTATTTACTATATAGTAAAAAGTAATAAAAGTATATTGTACTGCTAAATTCACAAAGTTCAATGTTGTTATTTTTATTTTTATTTTTAGTTATAATGTTAACTTGTTAGTTTTATTTTCAAATTTTGTAGACTCTTTTTAAAGTTATGATACTTCTTAAAAGATATTTAATGCAATAGAAGTTATTTTATATAGTTTTATTAATTATATAGGGTTTTAAGAAAAACTATTAAAGGATGTGTAATTTGCTACCAAACCTTTTAAATAAAGTTTTTACAACTGTAAAATTGCTTTTAGTATATGAATTAATAGTTGGATTCTTTTACAATATGGGTTATTTTGCTTCAAAGAAAATTATAATATATAAATAATGCCTGTTGATTGTTTAACAATTATCTATCTGTTTTGACAAAAATGATATTATGTGTTAAAAAGCCAGCTTTTTATTGGTTAACTACTTTATAACAATTCTCATGTTTTTCTAAAAAAATAAGAAAGTTTCCCATACTAATGTACAGTATACTGTATCATAGTGGCACTATTAGATTATGTAGATTCTATACCGCAGATTCTATTAATAAATTTAAATATTTAAATCTTCTGGCGATGATTTTTTAATAATTATTTGATTAAATTTGTTAAATATTTTTTTATTTTGTTTATATAATATTGTAGAATCATACCCGGAAGGATCCAATAATGATAGTCTCCTAACGAATGACTAGGTGACCTTTGATCCTTGCGGAGCCATGCAAGCCAGGCATATGGTGATCACAGCAAAAGACACTCTCATATCTACTTCAGACTTCATAACATCATCTCCTTTTGAAGTAGCACCTAACACACCAAATATCAACAACAACCAACTCTCCAACTCCTCTGTTAGAAGATGACTACATAGTGATAAATATCGTACAAATTCCACATCATCATTATCACTATCTTATGCAAGATAGTGGAATAGTTATCATGAAATTGATCCAAACACATGCTTTAACAAATTTCTTTATTATCATAGATTGCAACTTTTACCCTCACTACAAACTATCGGCTCGTTTCTGCAATATATACAAGAAGAATACCCTGAATTTTACTCAAACCACTATATCAAAATATCTTTAAAATTAACTCGTACTGATTACTTCTTCTCTAAAGCACATATATATCTCCCTTATAAAGGAATTTTACCAAATCATACAAACTACTATCTCCTTGAATATCTCCGTAGCCATTATAAAGTGCAACTTAAATCAGATTATAACTTTTATTTACTAACTTTTATTGATGATTCACTCTTTTTTAACTCACCTGTAAACTCTCCAACCTCACCAAGCCTTAGCACAAACTCTTCAAACCTTTCTTCATCTCCTCTTAAACTGGACTACACCCCATCAGCTAATCAACGGAATTTACATTTTACAATAGCTACCCACAACGTTAGAGGCTTTAATGCCCCTTCTAAAAGGCAAATTTGGCAAGATTACTATATCAATCACAACATCTTTGTCGCTAGTATTACTGAAACCAAAATTTTAAATAAAACCAATCTCTCCTTTTGTAATAATAACTTCTACACATACTACTGGGCTAACTCTGATAGCTCTATGGAAGGAGCAGCTATCATGATCTGCAACTATCTTAAGCCTCATGTTCATAGTTGCCTAACACACCCTGGTGGAGCTGTTGCACTAGATCTCTTCTTTAAAAGCAATATAAAACTGCGCATAATTTCAATCTATCTCTCCTCAACTGACTCTACTAGACGCAATCTCACTTAAAATATAGTCATTAACTGAATATTACAAGCTTAGCAACTTAACTTGCAATCTATTATTCTAGGAGACTTTAATATATATGATACTATATTTAGTTCCTCCTCCAAATTCAAACTTATCAATTTTCTACACTGCTCCAACATGTTTGATATTGGCGCACACCTAAACAATACTCACTTTACTTGATCTAACAACAACAAATCTAGTAGAATTGACTACATCTGAACAAACACCTTCAACATACAATTCCTTCTTTCATACAGTCTTGATAACAGTAAAACTAGCACTCTTAGTGACCACCTAATACTTTCCACCTCTTGGACCTTTCCCAATGCTTTTAGCAAGCCTCCTCGCCTTCATACTAACATTAGTCGTTGAATATTTGATTATAAGGCCACCTCTAGTGACCAATAGCTCAAGTTCTCAGAGCTTACTACACAACTAATATTTCAAAGCTGTGTCCTACTTACTACTATTACCCAAGAAAGCATTGATACTTCATGGCACAAAATTCAACATTGCATCATACATGCCGCTACTAAGACAATTCCTAACAAAAATTCTAAAAAACGTAGTTATAACCATAAATATATCCCACAATGCACAGCACTCTATATTGGCCTTAAAAAACTTGGTAACTTTATTAAAACCTTTAATAACATTAATAATTACAATTACTCTAAGCTTTGCCTCCCACACATCAATCTATATATCTGTACTATCAATACTTACTCCAAATATAACCTCCAACTACTAACTTCACTTTACTATGATGTTGTCCAGCCATGGTTACAGCATGCCTACACTATCTGGAAACAAGTTTATCATGTATACCACCTCGAACACTCACTACGTCTCAGACAACAAATCAACCAGGCTTCAAAAAGAAGATGCGAAACACTTGTTTCCAAGCCCACCCAAGCTATTAATAACATACTTAACCGATACTAGCCTCCTGTTCATTTTACTAATATCAAATTATCAAACCAACTTATTACTAATCCTACTCAAATTAAACAACATATCCAAATACACTTTTCTAACTGGACAGCCTACAAACCTATAACCAAAACCTTTTGGAAACAACATTACAATCCATGTCCTCACATCGAGCCTAATTGGTATATACCACTTACTGCTCCAATAACAGAAGATGAAGTTTTACAAACCATATCCAAACTCTCTAATGGCAAGGCCTGTGGACCTACAGGCATCAGTTATGAAATAATTAAACACCTTAGCAACTACTGTATTACTGCCCTTTCTGCATTTTTTAACTGTTGCCTGTCCCAAAATACTATGCCTCAGTTATGGAAACATGGCAGAATTTATCCAATCCCAAAGAACAATGCTTTTGATGGAAATCTTAATCTTACCCGCCCAAATAGTCTAATTGAACATATCAGAAAAATTTATATCAAAATCTTAACCAACAGACTTAATTAAGTTTTTTCTCAGCACCCTATCTTTTTACCTTTCAATTATGTTGCCCTACTAGGCAACAGCATATCTATTCCTATTCACATTTTCAACAATCTTATTGAAGATGCTAACTGTAATTACAAAGAGATTTGGCTCTTATCTCAAGATATAAGCAAAGCTTATGACTCTGTTAACCTTGATTTACTTAAACATGCTCTTTACTATCTCTCTCTCTCTCAATCTATTATTAATATCCTATCTGGCCTACTTACCAACTGCCAAAATGAGGTTATAACCAATTTGGGTTTAACACCTCTCTACCAAGTCCAAAACGGTATTGACCAAAAAGAGACTATTACCTTCTTGCTCTGGTGGATTTACTATAACCTTCTTATTACCTATATACATTCAACATTTCCTGGCTATTCAATCTCTATTTCATGGCTCACTAATCTAAAAAACTTTTCTACTAATAAACTTAAAGCTAATAGCTCTGTGTTGGCTTATATGGATAACACTTTGTGAATTGCATCTAGCCAAACTGAGCTATCTGACATTCTCTTAGCTGCTAAATCTTTTTACAACATGGCTAATATTAAAGTTAACCCAACTAAATCTATACTATCAACTAACGTTAAGCTCAACACCTATTGCCCAATCTCTTTTAATAACGAAATACTCTCTCTTTGGCCAGCTAATCAATCATTCAAATTTCTAGAATATTGGTTTACCTTGAACAATAAACACACCAAACAAACCCAACTCATCTTTTCAGAATCTTCTCAACTTATTAAAATTGCTAGTACCAAACAAATAACAGATACTTAGGCTAGATATATCATTAACACTATTATTATTCCTACTCTAGAATATAGAATCTATAATACTACACTTAGCCAGTCCATCTGCAACAAAATTTTCAGATAACACATTAACCTTGTCAAACACAAAGCTAAACTCTGTCTTACTATTCCTACTAGTATTTTACTTTACCTATACATATATAATATCAAAAATATCAACTACAACACCACATTTCAAATTTTATCAAACGCCTCAACAATAAATCTCTTCTTGGTATAACTACTTGAATTCGAGTTCAACAACTTTAATACAATCTTTGGTCTTCTACTAGTATTTTATCTCATCCCAACCCTCTTATTGACGGCCCCAATAGGCTTACTACTAATTTCAAAATAATACAACTCTTCAAACATCTAAATTGGACAGTTAATCTTAACCCAAGCACAACTATACCTTCTACAATTCAAGAGGGATCAGTTATTCTTGAATCTATTTTGTTACTATATCCTAACTATGCTACTTTCAAAAAACAACTTCATCATTACCATATACTCTTTCTTGACCAACTTACTACTTCTGATAATTCTTGTCTTCTTGATTAGAAACACATTTCTCCAAGGCTTAACAAAATCCCTAAAGGGAAAACTCCACAATGGTTCAAATTTCTTGAAAAATCTATTATTAACTCCTCTCACAACCATACTATCTCTCCTCAATTACAATTATCTTTTACAAATTATTATAGCTATAATACCGGTCACTTTTCCAAACATTCTAAACCTTGGCTTATAACAATACTCAATGATCAAATTGTAGTTAGCAAAGCCCATCGCCAATCTACAAATTCTGGACATATACTAATTACTCACTAGCAATGCAACCTTACAACTACCCTTCACCTTTATATCCTACTCCCAATATAACTTCAAATCCATGTCTTAACTGCCCCCTCAACTCTAATATTATTAATAATAAATGTACTATTCTTATTCCTACTAGTCATGCGGCTAAATTTCTTGGCAGATTTTATTCTAACAAATCAATTAATTTTAATGCAAAACCTCTTGATCTAATACACTCAATCAAACTTCAAAATATTATTTCAGTTCCTGAACCCCCAAACCTTATTTTACAAGCCTCACAAATTCCTTCTATATTTTTAACTAATCCTGCTTCTAATACTCTTCAACAGCTTGCTAATTACAATTACTACTCTACTAACCTTATATTTTATACTGATGGATCTGTTATAAATTCTGGAAACCTCCAATGCTCTATTGGAATCGGTTGGTTACAGGTTAATAATGACAATATTCTTCACATATTTCATGCACAAATCTCACTATGGCTATGCTCTTTCAAAGCTGACCTGCTTGCAATTTTGTCTGCTTTATACACTGCTCCTAGAAACTGCAATATCCAAATTTTTACAGATTCACAATCTGTTATATCCAAATATAAAAATCTAACCCAACAACCAATTAACACTAGCTCCTCAAATATACCTTATTGGTTAATATGGAATACACTCCTCAACTTTACTAAATCTTATAATCAAAAAATCACTTTTTATAAAGTTAAAGTACATCAGAATAATATATTCAATAACAAAGCTGATAAACTAGCTCGCAATCATCTTGATTTACCACTTCTTATATTCAACCCCTACAATATTTATAACCCTCTATATACCCCATACCTTGAAGGCCACCCTCTTGAACTCCCTATTCACCGTAGTATCTGAACTTTATGCCATGCAAACATCTTTGCTCTCTGGTTATCTCAAAATCAGTTTCAACTATAGATACAAATCTCTCAATATATAAACTGGAATGCAACCTGGCTATACCTTAATAATAACCAAAAAGTTTCATAGTTTTCAGTCCTCTACTCTTAAAACATTTAGAGTTAAACTTCTTACTGATGAACTTCCAGCACCTCATACATTGTATAAAAGAAACTCACTTTATTCTAATACTTGTCATATCTGTCATCAAACTAGCACTACATTACACTGGGCTATATGCCCTCATCTAACCTATTTATACACTCATTAAAAATTCTTTACAACAAACTATAACTGCTAACAAACTCCAAATTTCACTATTACAAATTAACTTGTTACATAATCAAATTATCAATCTAGATAGTCTTCTAATACACAATTTTTCTGACAAACCTTCGATTTTATCTACACTTTCTGGTCTCATTCCACTTAACATTATATATACAATACATGAATTTACTACATCTAACCAAGCAGCCAACTTAATCTCTATACAATTTCTTTTTTATGTTAACAAACAATTGTACTCAAATATCTGGATCCCTTATTGTAGTTCAAGACCCCAACCCCAGCTAATACAATCTCAGTCATTACCTACACCAGCACCTTCTAGAAATACACTTTCTATTTCTAATATACCTAATACCACTCTTCAAACATTTTCTTTAAAAGTATCATCTTGGTACACTAACTGGATTAAATACCGTATACACCCTTCTTATATTTTTAATTTATCCCAACTCTAGATGAGCTTTGGTCACTCTGGTAGGTTTAGGCCGCAGATAAATATTTAGGTTACCTATTAGGTTATCTAGATGTCTGAGTTCTTATTTTTAGCACTAGGCTTAAAATTTAAAACTTTTTTCAATTATGTAAAAAGTTTTTATTAAATTTAATAAAGATAAGAGCAAGGTTTCACCTTTAACATTTAAATATATATATATATATATATATATTATATATAGGACCTGATAATTTCTCTATCCCCCACCCCTCTAAAAAAATCAGGTGATAAATGGCACTCCCCTAAGTATGTTTTTTTTAAAAACAACCCTTATTAAATATTATATATTTGACTTCTATAATTGTCATACTTTTTTACAATCACACTTTTTTGTATCCCGAGCATGTGATTATAGAGAGGTATGACTGTATATACTTTCTTCTTTATTTATATAAAGAAAAAATATATAATCACAAAAACAAAAATACTTATATCTCATGACTTACTGGAGTGATTTTAACAGTTTAATCACTATTCTGATTGCAAGAGACTCCTCTACAACTTTACTTAAGCATTGAAAAAAGGTTTATTTAGTAAAGAAAAAAAATTTTTTTTGGAAAACTCTTAATTCTAAAGGCAATAATATTTGATGCATCAAGAAAGTAACTTTTGTATTATAGCGAACAGACAGAAAATACAAAGTTACTTTTTTGATATTTTAAGATTTAATGCATCAAGAAAGTAACTTTTGTATTACTATATATAGAAATTAAAGGTCTGTCACTTTGTTCCAGACAATTATAAAAAAGTAAAATAAAAATTTTTATATATGATTATAGATAGTTACTACATATAAAAGTCAAAATTTTACTAAGATAATTGACTTTATATAATAAGTAAAGTTGTTCAGAAGAACAAAATATATTTATAATAAAATTTTTATACAAATTAGATAACTTATTATTCAACTCTTTCTAATGATCACTTTTTTTTTCACAAAAATCCAAAATTTAAGTATTTGTAAAGATAAAAACAGTCTGGGAAGTAATCCTTAAGCTCTGTAACTTGGCAGTTGTTATTTAAAGATAGTTCTTATATGCTATTTGCTAACTTCCTTAGAGTTTATCACTCACTGTGGGGCCGAGCACTTGTCGTTTAGAAATAGTTCTCATACGCTATTTGCCAACAAGCCCAGAGTTTATTACTTACCTAAAAAAATAAGGAGAGTACTAGTGTCTTTCTATGGATTCAGTATGTTGAGTAAAGAAAAAATACACTCTTTTATTAAAGAAAACAAAATAGTTTTGTCTTTTTTTTCGCCTCCTCGTTGCTCTTTTAAAATTTCTCACAAAAGTGGACAAAACAGCTTATCTCCTTTAAAAGATCAGCGATGTTTACATCTTCCAAATCTGGACAGTTCCGGCAGACTGCAATCATGTGTCTGGTTTGTTTTGTTTATGAACTGTGCTGCTTCACATTATACCAAGATTGGCTACTTACATCGTTTAGGAGTCTAAATAATTTAGTCAGAAAATTTATTTGATAAGGCGAAGCTTTACACTAGAAATATACAAATATTGTATTTGTTATATAATTTTTTTCAGTCTAGCATGGGTAATAGTAGTGCTAAAAAGACAATTTTCTGCTATTCTTTTTGGTTTGTTTTCTTTGTAATTTTTTCTTTTATATTCCTTTTTGTATTTGTTTTCTTTCTCTATATTTTCTTTGTTTTTTCTTTTTTCCTTTTGTTTTTGTCATTTTTATTTTATTTGTATTTTTTTTGTTTTATTATCCCTATTTGTTGTATATCCCTTTGAAGAAGGAAAAATGTTAAGAAAAAAGCAATCTTGACAAAGCTAGCAATAAGCTTTTAGTGATTTTTTCAGAGGAGTTATCTAGTAAGTTAGATGCCAGAGAGAAGTGAATTATTGCTGTGGCAGATTGTACTTGTGCACTATTATAAGCAGCCAAGTGAGTCTTTATTGAAGAGTAGAAGGGTGGAAGATATTGAGTTTATTGCAGGCTTGTTGTTTAGAAACTATGTATTTAAATTACGTACTCCTAATACAATAAAGGCAGGATTGCCAAATTTAAAAAAAAGATAACTTATTATTAAGATATTTTTTCATTTTACAATTTTATAAAAAAATTAAAAATTTTATTTAATTATTCAATTTGTATGAAAATTTTAAGGTAAGTGTAATTTGTTCTTCCAAACAACTTTACATATTACATAAAAGTCAATTTACTTAGTAAATTTTGACTTTTATATATAGCAACTATCTATGATTATATATAAATGTAATTATAAAGAAGTGATTTTATTATCAAAATCATTCAACAAATTCTAAAAAAATGTGATAGTGATTATAATTTAATTGTAATTATACAAAGATATTTTTAATATAAAAAAACTAGTATTATATTTTAGTATGATTATATAGAGTTTGTAACTAAATATTGACTATAGCATATTTAAATATAAAATTTATAATACTTATTTTATTAGTATAATTTTAAATATATTCTATTTAGTGATTATCTGTTTTCAAATATAACCTTTTTACCCAGGTTCATATCACTTCATAGAAATTTATTTCACAGACATCTTGACATCTTGTTTCACAAACAATTAATTTATAAACAAGTTTATTTTAAAGACAATTAATTTACAGACAGTTCATTTTATAGACAGTTTATTTCATAGATATTTTATTTTGTAAACAATTTTTAACACTAATTTAGAAGTTATTTGCTATTAAAATTGTCTACAAAATAAAATATCTATAAAATAAACTGCTTATAAAATGAACTGTCTGTAAATTAATTGTCTTCAAAATAAACTTGTCTATAAAGTAATTGTCTGTGAAACAAGGTGTCTGTGAAATAAACTTCTATGAAGTAATATGAAGTAATACAGACCCTTTTATCCAATATCTACTTTTTAAATATAACTTTTTTTTAAAAAAAGACCTATATTAGCAATTTTTCAAATATGACCTTATATAGATTGTTAGAGTTTTTCACCACTTAATCTAATAGAAAGAGTAAAAAAACAAAATATATATCTATTCCTGTTTCATCTACTCACCTCTCTTTATAATATCTCTAAATCAAATTATGCCAAATTTCAACTATCTAAATTTACTTAAATAATTCTGCCTATATCATCTACATCTTTAATTAATCTGCACTTCCACCACCTACTAAAAATGCTAATCATTAAGAATAAAATTTTTTAATTTGGATTTTGATTTTAATTTATATATATATATATTATTTTCTTTTATTTTTATATACTTTAATTTTTTTTATTTATATTTATATATATATTTTTATTTTTTAATACTATTTTTTTATTTATATTTTATTTTTTTATTTTTTATATATTTATTATTGGTAATATTAAATTATACTACTGGTGCTTAACACTAGTAATACCATATAATGTAAAAATCAATTAAAAAGTAAACAAAAAAATAAACAAAAATTAAATTTGATAAATATTAAGCTAGAGTTAATAGTTAGAGGTTAGAGTAAGATATAGTATATAGTAAAATTTTACAAAAAGTTTTTTTTTAATAAAAAAAAGTGGTTTCATAAATAAAATTTTGAGTTAGAAGATATTTTTTTAAAAAAAAACCAAACCAACAAAAATTTATATTATATCTGATCTTTATATTATACTGCATTTAAAAAATTTGATTGATGAAAATTAATATAGTGTTGAGCATCAGTGGTATAATTTAGTAAAACCGTTTATTATAATATAATACTAGGTAAATGAAAACCATTTAAAGTCTAAAGGACCAAATATAAATTTTAAATTTAATTTATACTATATCCAAATATAATAAAATTATCACCGTCTATGAATATCTAACCTTTAACCAAAATGATTGGCTAACTCTGCATAAAAATGACATATGCAGGAAGAGAGAAAGAAATTAACTAACCGCACGTGAATGTGTATGAAGTCATAAATTACATATATCGCACGCACATACATACTATATCAATTATTCTGTAACACGTGAATGTGAGACTTCGTTTATTATAATGATTGTGAAATAATAATTATGGTCAATACAAAAAATTACCTGAATGTGCATAAAGTCATAAATTACATATATCACACATATATACGTACTATGTCAATTATTCTGTAACACATGAATATGAGAATTCGTTTATTACAATAATTGTGAAATAATGATTATAGTTAATAAAAAAAATTGTGTGATAAAAAACAAATTTATTAAATAAAAATTTTATTTTAGATACTACATTAACTAGAATATATATATATATATATATATATATATTTTTAAGGTGAGGCCTTGCTTATATCTTTTATTGGGTAATTTATACAAGTAGTTACATAGAAACTATATAAAACTTAATTCGTATACAAACAAATAAATATAAATTACATGCAAGAATGAGAGCTCAGACTAAAAGCTCAACTAAATACTTTACCGAGGCAAAGAATTTTGGCTAAACTAATTATCTGTGACCTAAACCTACTAGAGTGGTCAAGACTCACCTAGGTTTTAATAGTTAATATATGGTTGTAGGACATACTGTGTTGGATCCATAGTATAGACCAAAGATGGAATTTTTGTAATGCTTGTCCTTTAGGAGGGCACCTTCTGTCGTCATCATGCAGTTGGTCTGCAAGACCACAGTGGCATGTATAGGTAAGCTTTCTTCTTTGATTTTTAGTGTGTCTGCGAGTAGATATTTGTGTTGTATTTGCTGTATGCCGATTCTGTATACCCTGTTGCTTTTTCCATGCTGCGAACCTTTCGCAATATGGTTTCCAGATTTGTTCGTAGACTTCTGTAGATGTTTTTATGAGTATTTGAGTAACAATCTCAGCTGCTACCTTGTATTGTATGTTGAAAGTCTGAAGTGCTTGCAATAACTGGGATGAAATGAGACATTTGTTAGTAATGAGTATGTGATGCATTGGTTGTGAAAGCTCTATTATTTCATGTTTATATATTTTTTACTGATTAATATTCAATTTATGCGACAGACAACGATATAACAATTCAATGTTTTAGGCTAAGTTATTTTTTTAATTCTGAAGAGAAATGGTTTCAAAACATTAACTGTCAATTTTAGACAAATTTGTGAAATGGCTTTACTAGAACAAAATGCATTTCATCAAGCTAAGCATTTTAAAACACGAAGCTATGATTGAATATACCTTTATCAAAAAGGGATTATATCATATTTTGTGTGGAGTAAAATACCCGGGGGCATAAGAAAATATTTAATTATACCCGGGTACTATATTAAGGGGGTACTGTAATAGAAGTGTGTACAATACTACAGAGGTACTATATAATCGATCATATTATAAACCGTGCATAGTGCCTGGACCTTTTACATTACTATTATCCTAAGGGGTATTTTACTCCACAAAATACGGTACTTCTCAAATTTCGAACCGTTTTTACTAGAATAGAATGAGATTCATTGGGTTGAATATTTCTTTATTAAAGTGATTGGGAATTATATGTATTAATTAGCAAACAACGAATTTAATCAATAAACTGATTTAAAACATATTTTTATGTAGTTTTTGTCTAATTTTAAAATCTTTATTTCAATATAAAATAAATCATTTAAATATATATTTTTCTATTCTATGATTACCATCGCCTTTGTCTGCTATGCCTTTGTCTGTATTACCATTGTGAAGGTCAAGGTAACCTTCCAGAAACTGCGCAATCAATGTAGTATACCTAAATTCCCGCTAAGTTGGAGATAGTTTGAATCCACACTAAAGTGGATAATAAATTAC
>CAJVPY010001401.1:0-19630 GCA_910591965.1 Dentiscutata erythropus | reverse complement strand
TACCCGGAAGGAAAAAAGAGTATTAGTTAAGATATTCAAAGAATTCAAAACCCATATTTAAATCAAAAAAAAATTATGCTCTCTAAAAAATAGAAAGAAAAAAAAATGACAACGTGCTCACAAGAACGCAGAGCAAATAATATGCCCCAGAACTACCAAGAGTAATTGCATCCACAAAAGCATAAAACAAATAATATGATCTTAGAATATACTAAGAACTAAAGAAGGTACTCGGAAAAGAAAAAAAGTATTAGTTAAGATATTCAAAGAATTCAAACCCCATATTTAAATCAAAAAAAAATTATACTTCCCTGCTAACACCCTATTTAAATTTATTTTTTCAATACTTTATTTAAATCTACAAGTAATTCCCTATTTTTACTCTTGCTATTAAATGAATTCTAATGCCTTCTTTAAATCTGGAAGTGATTCCATCCCTGATTAAATTGCTGTTTCATTATTTGAATCGATTTTTAATTTTTCTTTAGCTCTGGAAACGATTCAATCATTTAGTAAAGCTTGAGCAAACTAGAGAATCTGATGCTTTACCTATAATAAAATAGGATCTTAAAGCTTTTAATATAAGAAGAGAATTGAGTACATAATACGAATAATAGTTGATAATCATATGCGAAAGTTTAAATTAGATTGAGATTATGCATTACCTGATTTGAAAATTATAATCATCAAATATTTATTAAGTATTTGATCATCAAATTTTTATTTGATTTTGGCAAGTACTAGCTATAACATATTAAAATTTTAGCTAAATTGAATTAGTAGTTCTTGAGAAATTACTTAAAAACTATATACAATTTATATAACAAAATTATATATAGTTTTAAGCATTTTCTCAAAACTACTAATTTAAATTACATGAAATTTTAATATGTTATAACCAGATATTATATTTATTTACAGTAAAAATTTTAGCTTATTTGGATTGTTGAATAATTCAAATCTGTAATATTATAATTTTTAATATAATAAATATTTTAATATTATTTGCTATTTGACTATATATGTATATATAGGATATAATAAAATAGAACCTCTCTCTCTCTCTAAAAAGCATTATATTAGATACTGCCAACACAAGCTAGATTATATATTAGAGATCTCAATTTATATAAGTACAATTTGTATATAGTGTGACGAAATTAAATATTTTCGTAAAATAGTAAAAATGATTGTATATTACTTTCTTTCTTATTTAATTATTACTCTAGTTATTTAAGTTACTCTTTTATTTATTTATTTATTTATTTAGTCTTATCAATTTTTCTTAGTTACATTATTTCTTTTATTATTTATTATTATTTTCTGTATTTATTTATTTTTCTTTTCTTTATTTATTTTCTTTATTTTGTTTTAGTCTTTAGTTAGCTAGTTAGTTAGTATTCCATACATATGTAGTTCTATAGCCATATGTATATAGTTATATAGTTAGGTAGATAGTTGTAGAATAGTTATACAGATAGAATATGGGTCAACGTCGTGTTCATGGTCACGGGATCATTACACACCGCACATAATCATGTACCATGATAACCCAGGACACATAACTGTTCATGTGCCCTCCACAACTCATAAAACCCAACTATTCATGCAGACTAGATGACCTAGCTGTGACCCATACAATCCATCAAGTCTGCAGTGATGCAGAATAACTGAATGTATTTAAGAGAAGTTTTTTTCCTCTTGTGAAGGGACATTTCCAAAAAAACCATTCTCTTAACGTCTAATAAATTTATCTAAAAGGTTAACCTCAAAAATTTGTAATCATTTGACCTACCTAATTTTTTTAAAATAAACGTCTCTATGACACTTGTTCATCCAAATTCCTGATATTCTCAATAGAATATCTGGAATTTTCGTAACAATTGGTGATGACGACAGAACCTGTTTCCCTAAAAGAAATAAGGTTAATGAATTGTAATGATAAACCAATAACCGGAACAAGAAACAAAAACTCAAATTCAACCGATATCTCTGACCCATTCTTGACCAAGTTAACTAGAAAAGCTATTTGGTATGAATATTATCTCAATAAACAACTAAACATGTTGGTAGACTCCTGCGAACAAGCGGACGGTTCTTTTATTATTACCCAGCAGACCCTAGAACAGGCAAATTTTATTTTAATCCAGCAAAAACAGGCCCAAGAGTTCGCTAATTTACGTTAGTGTATGAATCAGACTCTACCTCGGATCCAAATCTTCGAAGATATAGATACTTCATTCGCACAAACCTGGTCACCCATTATCTTTTCATCTGCCAAAAGCTCCAGTCCCGAAATGAAACACCCTCTAAATATCTATAAAATGGAAGATATTGACCCGTGGAATAGAAGTAAAATGCAATACCAACCTTATAACTATGGTACTCCACAGCACTCCGATTATGAATACGACTCCGAGAAAGAGTCAGATAGACTCTATATTCTCTCTGGCAGCAACGAGGGAAGAAGACGAAGGAAATATACTCCCTTGCAAAAAGTAGTTACCGATGCTGATGGGGAAGACAATGGCATCAGCGTAGGTACTAGCACTGGAGTTAGAGCCACACTTCGGCCCTCACAAACCATCTGCTGACCTGATCAGAACCAACCTACACTATCTAGAGCCCTAGTTATGCTTGATAATAATCAAAGCAACAATAGTGATAATAGTAACGGAACGTACAATGATAATTATGACCACATTGGTGGTGGAGCAAACCCCCTACTTCAAAATCCTCATGTTGACCTTAGGGGCATTCTTCCAGAAACTATACCCCCGGAACTTTCGGCACAGCAAATGTTGTACCATTTTAATAGGCTAATTAAAGGGTAATAGTGGTAGAAACCACCAAAGAGAAACTTAATTGGTTAAAATTCCTACTTTTAAGGGAGGAGAACAAGACCCTCTCTGTTGGGTAGAAGAATATGAGGATGCTTGCCAAGCCAACAATATCAATGAAAAAAGAATGATTACTATTTTATCCGCATACCTGAAAAGACCCGCCAATAGCTAGTGGAAGAAGGTAGCTGAGCAGGTTCAGTACTGAAAGAGCCATAGACCCAATCATTCTTTTGTTCACCTCTTCCAAAAACAATTCTGTACCTGACACCAAAAATCCTGTTGGATAGCTGACTTAAGAAGCCAAGTACAGCAGCCCGGAGAAACTGTGGAAGAGTATTACGCTGACCTTGACCATCTTTACCAAAAGGCCGACCTGGAAGAAAGGTACCCTCTCACCGATAAACTACGCCAGTTTATAGATGGCTTATGGGAGGAACTGAGGGAGCCAGTAGAAATAGCCTGCCCAACTACACTAGATCAGGCTCTTACTAAGGCCAAGGCAGCCGAAGCTGCATTTTCCTGAGGGTCTCCACTAAGCTTATACTCATTGAGGAGGAGATACCTAAATAGGGATAGTGAGGTCGAAAATTTGGAATTATCAAAATTGAGAAGAGAAATTGTGGAGTTAGCCGAAGCTATAAAAAAATCCTATCTAGGCAGTATACCTACTATGCCAACTCAATCTGCATACAACACTACACCCCTCGTTGGTATGTCAGTTGTGTAATGGTAGAGGACATATAGCTAGGAATTGTCTCTCTAACTGACTACATAATGGCGGTTACCGGGGTTCAAACAGGCAAAGGAGAAATGGGCCCCCATTCTCATATCGAAATAGCGGCCTATCTAGGAACAACCAAAATCAACCAACCTACTATAACTATAACAATAACCACTACAATCGCGGTAACCATAATGGTGGCAACCCTAATTATAGCAACAACTATCCCAATAGTAGTAATACCAACCCTAGTAACAGCAATAGCAATCAGGGCAACGGCAACTCTAATGGCAATGACGAGAGAAATCGTAATAACAATAAGGAACAAACAAATAATAACAACAACACTTCTACTTACTTTACTTTTACCAGAGATGACCTTCAAGACTTTATTCGAACAACAGCCCAATCTTTAAACTAACAAAGGCACGCCGTGAGGGCGGTAGTGCCTTTCCTCCAATAAACCCTGTTAAGTTAGATAATGATAACAGTAATAGGAACAATTTTAACAACACTAATTCCAACTTATTTAACCCCTATACTAGTCCCAACTCATTGAATAATCCACCCTCACCTATCCCTAGACAAACAATTGAACAATTAAACCCCAAATCCCTGAATTAAAAAAGTCAAAACCAGAACCCTCACTAGTAAAAGACGATGATGATAATGACGTACCCGTATTAATATCAATAGTCGAAAACAGATAGCATGAAGTGGTAGACATTGTATATTGTAATGCCAAAGTAGACGACATATCCTTTTACCTTATTTTAGATTCAGGATTAATCTGAAGCATGATATCAAAAGCATTTGCAGATAAAGTGAAGCGAGAAATCGAAAACCCCTCTAGCTGTAGTATAGTGGATATAAATAGTGGCAAGAAACGGTCGTTGGGGCAGATAAAGCAAATCCTGATACAATTAGTAAATGAAACGATAATTCCGGTAAATATTGAAGTAAACAACACCCAAGGATACGCCATAATAGCTGGTGTGGAATGGATTAACAAATGAAAGGCATTATAAACTTAAAAACTAAAGAATTTAAATATGAATAGGATAATAACCCATATACCATACCTATTACCTGCTGGGAAAAGCCTCAATACCAAGACAGCAACCCCATAATTATTAAATCAAAATATAATCAAAAAAAAAAACTAAGAGAATTATCTAGTGAAGAGGAGTATAAAGAAGAGTTAGAATGAGAAGAAATAAAGTGATTTGCTGTATTAAGGGATATAAAGGAAACCCCAATTTTAGAAATAGGGGGAGATCAATTTTCATATGGAAAAATAACAATAGAAGGATACGACCCAAACATAGATAAGACATTAGATCCAAAGACTACAAAGTGTTAGTGTGCAAGGATGCTGAAAGAATGTGTGAAATATTTAGAAATAAGGAATATTATTAGGCATTTTGCGAAGAAGACAGACATAGAAAAAATCAAACCCCTATCTACCAGCTTAACAACCGAGGAACAACAACAGTTGAACGGCTTTCTGGAAGAAAATAAGTCCCTCTTCTCACAAGGACTACATGACTTAGGACATACTACAGTGGATCAGCACCAAATTATCACCGAAAATGTCTCCCCATCCATCAAAAGGCCTACCAGATGTTCCCTGCCGAACATGAATTTATTTAGCAGGAATTACAGATAATGTTCCAACATGGATTAATTGCACCCTCCAAAAGCCCATAGTCGTCCCCAGTTGTGCTAGTCAAGAAAAAAAATGGAAAGATGAGGTTATGCATAGACTATAGAAAGCTAAACAAAATCATGAAATGGGACGTGTATCTCTTACCTAGGATAGATGAAATTCTCAATGCCATAAAAGGAGCTAAATGGTTTTTCACGCTGGATATGGCCAGTGGATACTGGCAAATAAATGTCAGGCCTGAGGACCAGGAAAAGATGGCCTTCATCACCAAATTCAGACTCTTTGAATTTAATATGATGCCCTTTGGGCTCACTAATGCCCCAGCAACCTTCCAAAGGGTGATAGATCGTTTATTTGCTAATGTGAAGGAAAAATTTATATTAGTGTATCTAGATGACATAACAATATTTTCCTCCACTTTTGTACAACACTTACAACACCTAAAAGAAGTATTCCAATGGTTAGCTAAGGCCAGGTTAAAGTTAGGGAAGGATAAATGCCAATTCACTCAAAAAGAATTAGCATTCCTAGACTATGTAATAGGAAAAAAGGGTGTAACACCCGACCTCTCAAAAATTACTAAAGTACAAAACTTTCCTATCCCCAGAAATCTCACTGAAATCCATGGCTTTATAGGGCTAGCGTCATATTATCGATGCTTCATCATTAATTTCGCCAGAATTATTGAACCTCTAAATAGGCTTCTTAAAAAGAATACACCTTTTATTTAAACCGAGGCGTGTTAACAAGCAATGAACCTGCTTAAGAAAAAACTGACAATGGCACCCATTCTTCAATACCCGGATTTCTAGCAACCCTTCATCCTTTACACTGACGCTTCATATCAAGGACTAGGAGCCATCTTGGCTCAAAAGGATACAAATAGCTATGAACATGTTATAGCCTATGCTAGTAGAACCTTAGGCCTTGCTAAAATTAATTACTCACCCACGGAAATAGAATGTTTAGCTACTGTTTGGGGAATGGAGTATTTCAGACCCTACATATATCTTTGCCCCTTCGAGTTAGTCACAGATTATTTAGCCCTTCAATGGTTACTCAACCAACCCAACCCGAATAAAAGGATATATCATTGGATTGCCCGGATAGCTAACTATCCTTATAAGGTTGAACACCAGAAAGGCCATGTTCACTCCAACATCAACGCTTTATCAAGAATCCTTTTCGAACCACTATAAGAGAAAGAAAATAAAACTATAAATACAAGTTTATACATATATAGTAAAAAAATAAAAAAAATAAAAAAAAATTTTCTTTTATACTAAACTTTGGCAAATCTTAATATTGAGCTTTGGACATCTCTAACAACAAATAGTACCTTTGAATTAGTAAAAAATAAAAAAAATAAAAAAAAAAAATAAATAAATAAAATAATAAAATAAATAAAATAAAAAAATAAAAATAAAAAAAAATAATAATATATATGGACCCCAAACAGTACTCAGATATTTTAGTATACCTAACAACACTTTTAGTACCTCTATATTTAACTACAACTCAACAGAAACAGTTCAAACAAAGAGCAACTTAATTCATACAAATAGATCAACAATTGTATAAGAAGAATAACAAAAAGGATACACAATTAGCTCCACTTAAAGTAGTCCAGACTCATGAAGTAGAAACTATTCTACATAATCTCTACGCAGATGTTCTTGCCGGACACTTTGGAATAGCAGGAACCTACAACAAGGCCAGAGGTCAGTTTTATTGGCCCGGAATGCACAAAAGTATTGCAGAATATATCCAAACATGTAATACATACCAAAAACAGGAGCATACAAGGAAAAATAAATTATTACATCCCATACCTGTTGGTGCTCCATTCGACTGTGTTGGGATAAACATAGTAGGACCTCTAAAAATCACCCCAAAAGGTAACCGATATATCATCGTAGTCACTAAATACCTCACCAAATGGCCAGAAGCAAGGGCTATCCCAAATATGAAGGCTACAACAATTACACAATTTATATATGGGAACCTCTACAGCAAAAAGAGGCAGTGGGCAAAAAATTTTGATTTTGTAATTTTATAAAAATTGTATTTTTAATACTTTAATTCTTCAAGAAATTGAGTTTAAAAAATTTTTTTTTTTTTTGTCCACTGCCTCCTTTTGCTGTGGGAGTCTCATATGAAGAAATCCTTACCCATCATGGTTGTCTAACAGAACTTTTATCTGACCAAGGCACCCCTTTTTGCAATAAAGTAGTTAACACTCTATGTCAATTAATGGGCGTAAGGCATAGATTAGCTTTAGCCTACCACTCCCAGACCAACAAGCTCACAGAGCAGTTCAATAAAACGCTCTGTAACACTTTTGCTAAATACACTTGTGTCTACAAAGAGTCCTGGGATACCTTTATACATGCCGCTCTATTCGCTTACCACACGGTACCCCAGGCTACCACAAAATACACACCTTTCCAGTTGTTGTATGGACGGGAAGCTGTATTGCCTATAGACCTGCAAAAAGGCAAACAAAAGGGCGACCTAGACCACCCATACGACTTACAAGTACAAAGTCATATTGATTATATAACGGAAAGGTTACAGCAAGTACAAATCAAGGCTAAAGAGAATATTAAACTAGCCCAGAAGAAACAAAAAGAAAGATATGACCAGAAAGTAAAGGATACACAGTTCTATATAGGAGATAAGGTATTATTATACAGATCTGCAGAGGCTAAGGTACATGGGGATAAGTTCTGAGAAAAATGGAAAGGCCCCTACTACATACACGACCTAATTGCACCAGGTGCATACAAGCTTTGTATTACTGACACTGACAAAGTCCTAGAGAAGGCAGTTAATGCAAATCAACTTAAACCCTATTTTAAACGACCACTATGGGAGCCGATTATAATGGTGTAAAAGAGAAGAAAGAAAATACTAATGAACGAAAGGCTGTTACGAAATATAAGAAAAGAAGGAAAGTAGTGATCCAAAGGTTAAAAAAAAAAAAAAAAAAAAAAGATCAATTGAAAATCAAGAACACAGCCACTATCATTAAAAGAATGACCTGCTTTCATGTAACCAGGCAACAATTGGCTTGTAACCACCTTGTCGAAAATGTTATTGATTACTACTTACTGGAAGAACAGACCCCTTTAAGGTTTTTACCACCTTATACCACAAACAATCCATAGAAAACGGCCCTAGGAAAGGTGGTCCAGGAATGTCAAGCGGTCATGAAAGATAAATACCACATCCGACTATTAGCAAATTCGTACCATCTCGGTGAATTACTAAGAATCAAAAATAACTATGCCAGGTGGTTGGAATATGTAGAAGATAACGGCATTAAGTGTGAATGGCAATTATACAGAGAAGCCAAAAGAGTTCTGGAGGTATTCGGAGGAAACCCAGAACAGATATACCGAACTCGGAAGATATCCTTACACTTCTTAGACGGTCTTACCAATGAAGACTATAATAACAAATTCCTACCATATACCCAAACCAGTTTAGAGTTCATTACCTGGAATATGAGGAACTCATTTAATGCTTTGGAGGACCTCATTTTTTTAGGAGGGAAATGTGACAAAATTAAATATTTTCGTAAAATAGTAAAAACAATTGTATATTACTTTCTTTCTTATTTAATTATTACTCTAGTTATTTAAGTTACTCTTTTATTTATTTATTTATTTAGTCTTATCAATTTTTCTTAGTTACATTATTTCTTTTATTATTTATTATTATCTCTTTCTTATTTTCTGTATTTATTTCTTTTTTTTTCTTTATTTATTTTCTTTATTTTGTTTTAGTCTTTAGTTAGCTAGTTAGTTAGTATTCCATACATATGTAGTTCTATAGCTATATGTATATAGTTATATAGTTAGATAGATAGTTGTAGGATAGTTATACAGATAGAATATGGGTTGACGTTACATTCATGGTCACGGGATCATTACATGATCGTGCACCATGATAACCCAGGACGCATAACTGTTCATATGCCCTCTGCAACCCATAAAACCCAACTATCTATGCAGACTAAACGACCTAGCCAATCCATCAAGCCTGCAGTGATGCAGAATAACTGAATGTATTTAAGAGAAGTCTTTTCCCTCTGGTGAAGGGACATTCCCAAAAAAACCATTCTCTTAACATCTAATAAATCTATTTAAAAAGTTAACCCCAAAAATTCGTAATCGTTTGACCTACCTAATTTCTTTAAAATAAACGTCCCTATGACACTCGTTTATCTGAATTCCTGATATTCTTGATAGAATATCTGGAATTTTTGTAACAATAGCATACTTCAAAAAACCAGAGACTTGAAACCACTTAGCAATATGTGAAATCTACAAGCATTTTTGGAAAAGACTTAAAAACAAGGTAATTAAAAAAATTAAAGAACTAAAAAACTAAGAAAAAGCTGAAAAGAAGTCTTTGAAAGCAGACACACATATACAAAACCTTAAGAAGAAATTCTTCAGAAAAGAGAAAAGAACAAAAATAGAAAAAAAAAAAAACTTATTCAAGAAATTATGTTTGAGTACAAAAAAAAAAAAATAAAAAAACAAGACTTAATCTAAAAAGAATGCTTAAAAGTTTTTATAAGAATTTCTATGAAAGAATTGGAAGTTTTAGTATGAAGTTATTACAGAATAAGAGAAAAGCTAAAATATTACTTGGAAAGACAAAAGGAAAGAGAAGCAAATCTTGAAAGATTAGAGATAAAAGAAGAAAAAAAGTGTCTGAAGAGCTATGTAATAAAAAATAAAAAAGCTAGAAGATAAACAGGATATTCAAAAAGAAACATATATAAAGAAAACTCAAAGAATTTACAATAAAACAAAAACTTATATTAAAAAGTTCATTAAAGAAGCCTTCAGACCTTTTTGGACATTTTTGATAAGACCAAGTAAAAATATAGTTAGACCTCTCTAAGTACACACCCTTGGGTTCACACTTTAATAATGTGCATATAGAGAATAATAAGCAAATATGCATTTATGGAGGTCAAGTATATATTTGGGCCAGCACTTGAGCATGCATTTAGATATTATAGAGAGTGCACTTAGAGAGATCTGACTATATGTATAAAAGCAATCTTGACAAGCTAGCAACAGGCTTTTGTTGATTTCGCAGATAAGCTCTAGTAAGTTAGGGCCTTGTGAAGGAGAGAACATGTTGTTGAAGCAAATTGTATTTAGGTACCTATAATAACCAAGTAAGTCTTTATTGTGTAAGGGATGGTAGATACATTTGCCAATTTTTACCCACCTTTTCTATTATTTCAGTTGGCTTTACTATGTAAACAACATGTGACAATCCTTTTTAAATTGATATTTTTTATATTTTCTAACAAAGGTTTCTCAATGACCATGTGATTAGGTCTAAATTTTTTTTATTTTAATTCTAGTGCTTCAATCCTAATTTTTTAGAATTCTCTTTGGTGTATCCAGATAACAATCCAAATTGAGATAAATTCAAATTCAATTATTAAATCCGGATTCTATGGTTTACATATTTTATTAGATTACCTAAGACTACTTTATGTGTAAGTGATGCCAAATAACCTTTATCTAATAGAAGTTACTTTTAATTGCATAATTAGAAATTAAATTCTGTAAGGTTAAAATGATTAAACGCATAAGAGCTCACAGGTTTTCGTTTGGCATCCTGTATTAACGCATTGTATATTTACTAAGTAATTTTTTTTAATAATAATTAGATTATTTAGTTTTAGCAGATGAATATAACTATTTTTTATTAATCCGAGTAATTAATATAAAAAACTAAATCTATTCTTCTAAATACCTTTTTCGTTCGCGTTTATTGCTAGCATAAGCCCATAATTTTTTATTATAAACGAGTGATCATTATTTATTGATCGATTAATAAAATATAAAGCCACGAATGCATAATGCGATGCAATAATTTTCCTTTCATTAAATTACATAATACTCAATATTTACGTCTCTCTCAATCCAGCGTATTTATCATCGAAGCCTATCAGTTGTGACCAATCACATAAAAGATTTCTAGGATCATATAATCCATTATAAATTAGGATCCATCCGAATATCCGTATTTAATCCGAATTATCGAATCCATCCGAATTGATCGGATTACAGTTCGAAACACTATTTAATTCTACGTACAAGCTTGTAGAATTGAAATAAAAAAAGTTTCATTGAGTTTGACCTAAGAAATATCAAAATTTATGATATCTGAAATGCGGTTACGATTATAGTTTTTAATATTTAAATAAAATTTTCTCGATAACTACTGAACAAAACCCGGTGTAATTTTTTTATATTAACTCTGAGAGTTTATAAAAAATTTGATTGAATTTGAATAGCTGGTTGTTAAGAAATATTCGGTAGAATGTTAAAAAACTTGACCGCAGCTTCTTTTTTAAAGACATCTAATCTAAGCTTTGAACAAGATTACTCGACACATACTTGATCAAATTCGATCAAAATTTTTTTATTTCAATTCTATAATCTCAGAAAATTAAAATAAAATAAATAAATAAAAATTTGATCGAATTTGATCGGGTGCTTGCCAAGTACTCTTCATTCAAAATTTAAATGTCTTTAAAAAAAAGCTGCAACCAAATTTTTTTTTTAAAATTTTAACGAATCACCAGCTATCCAAATTCAATTAATTTAATTTATTTTATTTTAATTCTATAAATTCACAGAATTAAACAAAATTTTTTTTTTTTTACAAATTCAGATGGTTGGTTGTCAAAAAATTTTTTTTTTTTAAAAAAATTTTAAAAAGATTTTTTATTTAAACTTTAAACGAAGATTTCTCAATAACTACTAAACCATAGATTTTTTATTTTAATTCGAGAGAGTACATAGAATTAAAATAAAAAAAAATTATGATCAAATTGGTTGTCGAGAAATATTCGTAAAAATTTAAAAAATATTTGACCGCAGTTTTCTTTTTTAAAAGGTATCCAATTTTTTTTATTTTAATTCTGAGATTATAGGGTTGAAATAAAAAATTTTGATCGAATTTGATTAGGGATGTGTCGAGTAATATTCGTTCAAAGATTTTGATATTTTTTTAAAACTTTAAATGGTTGTCTAATAACTACCAAGTCAACTCAATGAAACTTTTTTATTTCAATTCTACAAGCTTGTAAAATTGAAATAAAAAAAATTTATTAAGCTTAATCACATAGCTATTGAGAAACTTTTATACTGTACATACAACAAACATGACTATGAAATACACTATATGGGATCCCGTCTTGGTGCCCACGAACTTAAACCCATTTTACTTTCCTTTTTTTTTTCTACTTTTGACATCCGAACTGTTCGGTCGGGCTATCAAACCATTTATCTTCGATATCCGGGTTGTCCACCCGAGCTATCGACCACATCTATAACTTTACCTAAAACTCTCATCTAGTGGTGGGTGGGCGAGCACTAACGACAAAGCTAGACTTGCGTTGAGCTAGCAGCAAAAGAGAACAATTTCCCTCTAAAATAGTCATTCACTATGACCTCACACTTACTCAATTTCTCACCCAATACATCATCCTTACAAATCGCTCATACTTACAAATACATCATACTTACCAATTGCTAACCTACGTCATGGGTCTGGATCACGGTTTCGTGACAAATGGATGCCGTTCACGACATCTCATATCAAAAGGATCGACATGTTGTTTACATAGTACAGCCAAGAAAAGGCGGGTGAAAATTAGCAGTTCGACGATCTTTTAGATCATTCGTTTTTTAGAAACTGTAATCGTAGAATTGTCTAGATTACTTTCTCCGGAGTTATGCGTAATACAATTTGCATAAATACTTGATTTCGATCATATTTATAACAGTAAAATGGCGTCTGAGAGAATCCATTCGCTTTCTTCGCAATATCTACAACTAACAACCAAAATAGCAGAAATTGAGTGGGTCGACTCACAATTACTCGAACAAACCAATTATCTACAAGATTTGCAAGTAAAAGTTGCGGTTAAACGTAGTGAACTAGATAAACTTCGTGAGAAAACGTATTCATTTTATTTTTTTTATTCCTTCTGAATTCGTCATACTTTTCAGTCTTTAAAAAAAAACATTATAATAATAGAAAGAAAGAATTCCAAGAGGTACAAAATTTAAAACACTTCACTGTGAAGCGATTGGCTGCACAATTAACAAATCGATTGGAAAAGAAACTTAAAAAAGAAGAAACTGATTATTTAGCTGCATTTGAAAAAGAACAAAATGAGAAAACAACTTTGGAAATGTTGGAGAATGAGTTACGAGAAGCTACTCAATTGGTATTTCATTTGAACATTCATATTTTTAAAAATAATATTTGAATGTTATTAAAATTTCAAATTCTATTATTTTTTAGAATCAAATATTGACGTCGCAGAAGAAAGAATTGGTCTCTTTGAAAGATCAATTGAATAATCTAGTTGACTCTGTAAATATATGCTGATTTATTATTTTCTATATATACTTTGTAGAATTAACTTTTATTTTAAATTTAGGCATTCACTGAATTAATGCCTGGTAACGTATTTTATTAAATCGCATTCTTGTAATTTATTTGAAATCATAGTTTTAACTCTATTATTTTTTTTTAGAAGGTCCTTTAGAAATCGAAGTTGGTACACTTTATGCTCAGTTTAATCAGGTATCCTGAATAAAAAAAATTTAAAAATTGAGCGTTAGTAAAAAAATAAAAAAAAAAAAAGAATTAAAATATTTGTTAAAATAGGTTGCGGTAGATGTAAATCGCTATCAGTCAGCCGAAAAACACATAGGAAATGCGCGAATTACGCTTTCTCAAGCAATAAAAAGTTTACGTCAAGCTCATCAATATAATTCATTGGATATGTATTCTCATAACAGGATTGCAGATTTCTTTGAACGAGGAAGTTTGGCTGGTAATTCTTTACTTAATAATTTTTTCATTTTTTTTTTTTCATTTTTTAATAATTTGATTCAATTTTAAAAAAGATGCGCGTAAATATTCAATGCAAGCCCAAGTTCAAATAGATCAAGCAAGACAATTTGTACCCGAAATACGTTATATGAATGTGACTCAAGGAAATTTCGTATTTGGTGTTTTATTTGATAATTTTTTTGTGGATTATTATATAAGATGTAAGTTTCCTAAAAATTCACTTCGTCATATGATTTATATTTTATTAATTTATTTACCTTTATTATTATTACTATTAAAACAGCAAAAATTGAATCTTCATTAAGATCTCTGTTAAGCCATTTAACACAACTAGACAGTGTATACCAATGGCTTCAAAATAACATATCAAATCTTGGAAACATTTATACGCAGATGCAAAGCACTTACATTTCAAAACGTCAAGAGCTGTCGAAAGAACGAATTAAAATGTTTGAAAGAGTTTTGAATCCTAATAATACTACATCATCAATACCTAATGCTAGCGACATACCAATTGTAAGTAGTAGTAATTATGAGGAGGATGACGAATTGCCCAGTTATGATGAAGCATTAAGACAACCTACTTTTATGTAATTCATTCTACATAAAAGGATAAAAATAAGTTGACACTCATTTTTATCATATGTTAATCAATAATACAATAATTTCATTACCATCAGCAAATATAAAAGAATGTGTGTCAATTATTATTAGATATAACAATAGGCACAATATTTCATAGCTGCTAAGAAATTTTTTGAAATGGCAAAAGTGCTAAGTGAAATTTTCGTAGTCATGATCAAAAATTTCACGATTCGGCGGGATTGGATCAGAAAATTTTTGGTCTGCCTTCAAAAAGAATTATTTGTATTTATAAATTTAGTATACAACACATATATATAAATTAGCACATGTATTTATATCGCAATTCATATAATTAAATTATTTTTATACAAAACAAACCACTTTTACATAATATTTTTCCTTTTCATTATTGATGAATCTAATAAATAAATATTTACGTATATTTGCCTTTTGCCGCCTTTTAACGATACCTTTTTCTTTTCAGAGTCTATTGAAAGATAATGCGACTAAGAAAATTTTAAAAGTTCTATCCTGTAAGCGTATTTTTGTCCGGAGCGTGAGTGAGGACTTATAAAAAGTGTCAAAAAAAGTAATTAATAAAGATACAATAGATTCATTATCTGGCGTAGAATCATATTCCAACCAAATTAGGGCCTCAAAAAACCCTTGCTGGAATCGAACCAGCGAATCAAAGTCTTAAAACCAAAAACCCAATCAACTTAGGACCTTAAAAAAAATAAGTTTTTACATGTCGCCAGATAGCGCCAAAACCTCGGATAGTTTTTACATGACGCCAGAATCCAACTATAGCGCCAAAACCTTAAAACCTTGGAAATAAGGAACGGAACTACTGTATACCCCGTTGAGGAACTCGGGAATAGAACGGTACGAAACTTAAGAAGGATGTCATACCCACACTCGTGTCTCATTTAGGTATAAGAGACCAAGAACCTCCTGAAGCATAGGCCACGTAAAGAACCCTGTCGAGCAGGATCAAAAGCCCACAAACGGGGCTGGATCGTTATTCGTGTTAATTTTAATATCACGAATTTTAGTATTAAATTTACATTAAGTGATGATTCGAGTAGCCGGCACTAGCATCATAATAAAAGTTGGGGCAAATTTAATATAAATTTTATAATAGAGCTCAATCTGGCGCTGCTACAAAGAAAAGTTGTTTTTTTTCACTAAGTTAGCTTTTCTTTGACTTCTAATTAAATTCTAATTAAAGTTGTAGAGCTCATTTTTGTGATTCTAATGGTAGTAAGATCGGTAAAATTGGCCTTCTAATTATTGAGATATCTTAACTTTACTCTTAAAGATCATATAAAATTTCTTTACAAAATTATAAAGAAATTTTATATAATCTTTAAGAGAAAAGTTGAGCTCTATTATAAAATTTATATCAAATTTGCCTCAACTTTTACTATAATACTAGTGCCGCAAATCATCACTTAATTAAATTTTGTCAGCAACTTCAATAGATTTTCTGATAGGTGTTCAGGTAAGTAAAAATAGACCCATTTCCTTGTAAATAATTTCCAATCTTTTGCAAAACTTTTTACCGCAACAAGGAGCATCTAACTTTTCCTTCAGAATCAGTAGACTTGTGCGGGAGAAAAACTCAGTTTTGCAAAAATCACGAATACTAAATACCCGAAAATGTGCCCGATGCTATTCTTCTTCTAGGTTAATTCAAGTCCTAAACCAAGACACCACCAGATATACATTATCTTATTCTGCAGGCAGGCATCAAACGGAGTCCTAAAAAAATATATTTTGATTTATTTTTAATTTATTTTTCAAACTCGAATTTCAAAACAATAAAATATTAATGATATGCTTACAATATTTAACAAGAAAATGTTTAGTGAAGATTCAGGTGTAAAGAGAAAAAAAAACAATAAACAATATTAGCGATAATGTTCATTAAAGACAAAACTCAAATGAAATAATAATCTTCAAGAAACAAATATTTATACGTAAATCTACGCGTAAACACCAAAGTTATCATATCTGATAGACAAGCATAATCACGCGATATTGTTTATCATGGTATATATATAAGGCGGCATCCATAATTTACGTTAAACTAATACTGTATTGTATAGAAATCGATAATACCATCTGGTATTATTTTTGCATTATCTTTAAGATTTCTATAACAATACCGTTTTAACGTAAATTATGGATGCCGCCTAATAGGTATAATACCAATAGTAAAATAGTTTAGCCAATTAAATCGCTTCCGAATGTTTCGCATATTAATAATGGCAGTTATAACACGTTATACGGTATTATACAGTATTATACCTGGTATTATACCACCATTTTCTATTATACCGGTATAATTGCAACCCTAATAATAGTCCGTAGTAAAAACAGTGAGTGTCCTTTGCTTCGCTCCGGGCAATAAGTGATAATACCTAAAATACTATTGCTAAATCAATAAGATCAACAAAAGGATTCTCGATCTCGTTTGATTATTTTTACTCCCATTTTATTATGCAATTGTTTTGACATATTTTATCTAAACATTAAATAAACATTAAAAAGATCATATAACCACAACCTCAATTATTGACGACTTTAGAGCTTCTTATTTATCAAAATATATATTGTATATATCTTTTTATAGGCTTCAGTTTGACAAGTTTGAATTCAAATACCAGTACATGCCATCATTGACTTAAGTAAGACTCGAATGGTGTACATAAAATTGATGAATTAAGTGACATAAAAAAAGAGTATCATAAACACAAAGAACAGACAACCTAATAAAAAAATTATTTAAATAACTAGGCTCCGGACCTCAACGGTTCCGTTTCCTAGTATATATTCAGATAATGCGAATTAGTGTTAGCTGCGTGTTAATTTTGCTACAGTGTGGACAACCTGGTTCCAACGAAATATATTATCCAAATTAGAATTTTAACTTTTATATATGAGTGCTGCCAAGAGAAAACCTGTCATTCAATCATATGTATCGGACACAATCTATTTAATTTATTAGAAAATATGTCCGGTACAAAATATAATTGAAAGCCTAATGATAGGTTTTCCTTTGACGGCACTCATATGTTAGTATTGTCAAACATAAAATTTTATTATAAAGTGACTAAATTATTAATTTAGCATATAAAGTGGCATATATTATATGTTAAATTTAAAAGTAGTTAAATCTAGTATATAAGGACAAATTTGCTTGCTTTATATTGGGTGGGTGAAAAGTTTCTACAGGTTTCAACTTTGCTAATTTGATTAGATTTTTATTGAAAGGTATATAAATGTACACAGTGGTGTTGATTTAAAGTAATCAGTTGAAGAGTGGGATAATTTTTTAAATTTAGGGTATTCTGGCAGCGTACACACCGATTGACTGTCTAATATCCAACAAGAATTAAATTCTACACACTTAAATTCTGTTTACCCACGAGTAGTGTTACGAATCAGAGCAAAAAATATAATCGATTAGTTAGTTGAAAATTTTTTAAAAATCGATTACAAATCGATTTTTAAAAAATTTTCAACTAATCGATTACATTTTTTGCTCTGATTCGTAACACTAACCACGAGGATTAAATTCCACCTACCATAGGATTAAATTTTTTGTTGTAAGATTTTTAAATATCGCAGTCTTACCAATAGTACAAAGGTCGCGCGCAAGCCACAAAATAAAAACACAAAGGCAAGTGTGTGGTAGTTTCTTGATTTTGATTGAATATGCGATTATCCTAATTCAAATTCAACATTGATCGAACAGTTATTAAATATATGGGCAGTGTTATGAGAAAAGGGCCAAATTGATAAAAAAATTTCCTTACAAAAGATCAATTATCTCGTAAACTATTGATCAGAATTGTATAATTTTGGTACCATTCGATTCCTCTCGATGAGACGAATCGGATGGTGCAAAAATCACGCAATTCTGATCAATAGTTTACGAAATAATTGATTTTTTGTAAAGAAATTTTTTTTATCAATTTGGGCCCTTTTCGCCCATATATTTGATATATTATATATAGAAAAAAAGTCTTTTTAAAATCAATGAAAACCTAACCAAATTCTTTTATTCTAATTCTAAGAAGCAATACTTAGATAAAAACTTTCCCTATGAGCAAAGAAAATCAATAACCAAATTACAACGGACCTGCACTATCAATATATTCATTAACTCTTTTAATTATGGAAATTTTATCTTGGTCAAAAAATAAATAAATAAAATAAAATAAAATAAAAAAAAGAAATCTTTAAACAAATACAAGCTATTCATGAATATGACTAATGTATTTAATTTTATTTTATTCGTGTAAAATTCAGTGAGTATAAAGAACCTTTACTAATATAAGAATTTAAAATAAGCTATTCAAGTTCTTAAATAGTTTCATTTTTTAATTATTTTGTTCACATCAATTTATTCGCTAGATATAAAGAACATTTAGTAATCTAAATATTTAAAATTAGTTATTCTAGTTCATGAATATTTAGTATTTAATTTCATTTTATTTAGAAAGTTATTATAAAGAATATTTATTAATCAAAGTATTTAAAATAAGTTATTCAAGTTCATGAAATGTTTACTATTTAATTTCATTTCATTAATGTCAACTTATTCGGTGAGTGTAAAGAATATTTATCAGTTAAAATAATTTATTGCGGTTTGCAAAAAAATGTGAAATTTGCAGATTAAAAAAAAAAAGAGATCGATGATTTCTGATTTCTGATTGCCGATTTCTTTATTACTTCTGATGACGTATGTATATGAGTGCTGCCAAGGGAACACCCCTCATCGGGCTTTCAATTATATTTTGTACCGGACATTTCTTAGAGAATATGTCCGGTACAAAATATAATTGAAAGCCCGATTAGGGGTTTTCCCTTGGCGGCACTCATATA
>CAJVPY010001400.1:0-19634 GCA_910591965.1 Dentiscutata erythropus | reverse complement strand
TATTGGTAAAATCATTAAAGGGAGAAGCCGACGTAACCGAAGCTGAAGATTCGGCAGTCGGTTGAACAGAATTTTTTATTGGATTTTTAGACGTTTTAGGCGGCATAACGAAAGCCATGAAAAATAGAAAAAGAGTATGTTCAAGCATTTAATTCTATAAATATCGCCATTGATTGTAATGCTTGAGCGTCATCATGATCATTCTTTGATCAATTGATTTAGATGCTTGAGAACGGCCATAATCACCAGCCTGGGAAACAAAAATCTGGTGATTATAAAAGTTGTGACTATATCAAGAATGCCAATAACGAGTAATAAAAATCCAATTCATTAATATAAGCACCATATTATATTAATACGCAGCGAATAAACACATAAATAATTCATAAAGTCACAATGAAAAATATAAATGTCATTCATAAAGTCATAAGAAAGTAGTCTGTTCTTCAACTAATCTCTGTTACATACGTGTACTTTCCCCAATATTCGTAACTTATTTTAAGAAGAGTATCATTGAAGCGAAGATTTGCAAAAGCACGAACTCTTGATATAGTATTAAGCCTTTCGATTTATGACTGTGTACGAAACTTTTTTAGATCATCATAGGAAAGCTGGCAGCTGAGTCAATAAAATTACGAATTTATAATGAGACGGTAGAAAATAAATTCAGCATTACGTTTAGACATGATTATTTTCTGTTTGTCATAATGTTTTGCACTTTCTTTTTCATTAACAGAATTCTGCCGTTTGCGCTGATCATGCTTTTTTGCTGATTCATTATTAACTGCCCTTCGGGTGTTATCGAAGCTAATCTCTTAGCATCATTTCTTGCTGTTTTTTTGCTCAGGCGTATAAATTCTTTTGTTTTTTAAATTTATCATAATTTTCAATGTAAAAAAATTTCAATGTATCGAACTATTACTCAGTTTGTTAATCAGTTTTG
The DNA here is from genome assembly GCA_910591965.1 of Dentiscutata erythropus. Lineage (NCBI taxonomy): Eukaryota > Fungi > Glomeromycota > Glomeromycetes > Diversisporales > Gigasporaceae > Dentiscutata > Dentiscutata erythropus. Next base: position 18,691 of record CAJVPY010001400.1, on the reverse strand, counting down.
CTTTTAATATCTCTCTGTATTCAATGATCGAGTTGTTGATTAAAGGTTCTACAGGGGATCATCGAAAATAAAACTATGATTACAGGGGCGGAGCCGGACATCGACAAAATTCCATAGAGTATGGCTCAAAGGTCTTCTACTCCACTCCCTTCGCTTCAGCCCATAACGTTTAAGTAGATAATTTTTGATGGATATCTGTATTATCCTAATTGCTGAACTATAACCCAAAGTTTTTAACTCGACCTGGACCTGAACCGAATTTTCAGTACGGGTTCGGTTTGTCCATAACCGATCCTATTCCGACCCGGTCTGTGTACTAGTCGGAGGCTCCGGACTGAAGCTCGATAAATGGTACAAAAAAAAATCAGAAATGTATATATAAAGGTAGGACATTTGACAATCTTGTAAATATTTGAGCACATTGAGTAACTTGTATCGGAATTCGGAATCATATATATATAGATAAAAATTCGTTTATCTACTTCTTGTATTAAATAATGACTGAAAACCTTTCAATTAAATGGCTTGATAATGCTATTAAAGATGGCAACATTAATTACTTTGAATATGACGAATTTAATGGGAATAATAAAATTAGTGATGGTGGGTTTAGTTTTGTAAGTAAATCAGAATGGAAAAGTGGAGGATTAACAGTTGCGCTTAAAAGTCTAAAAGTTGATACAGTTAATTCGGAAGAAAAGATTAAAGTATTTTTGAAAGAGGTATGATATAATTAATTAATTGCAGAGCATTTCTTGATTTCATTAACATTACTTAAAATCAAACTTTTATTCTAAATATTAAACGTATACAAAGCTTCAAGTTTTGCAAAGAGTAAGCTTTCATCCTAAAATAAACCATTTCTATGGAGTAACCAAAGGTTTTTTTTTACATAATATAATTAAATGAGTTTTCTAGAATGTGATTCGAGTATTTACATCCTCATGTAATAAAACTGATCATTTCAAATAGATTCTGAAGGTTACAAGATGGTTTTACAATTCGCAAATAACGGAAATTTGCGAGAATATCTGGCCAAAAATTTTTTAAGATTAAAATGGGAAGATAAATTTCGTATTGCAGAAGAAATAGCACAAGGTCTTTTGTTCTTACATAATAATAATATAATTCATAGAGATCTTGTAAGTGCATATCTTATGTAATGCATTAATTTATAGCTAGTTGTATTAATTTGTTATATATTTTATAGCATCCAAAAAATATTTTAGTTCACGATAATAAAATGATGATCGCTGATTTCGGTTTATCTAAAGAAATAACTACTGATGTACTAGATTCTAACTCAACTATTGATGGAATGCCTGCGTTTATTGATCCTCAGTGCTTTAGAGTTAGTTCATACAAACGCACAGACAAATCTGATATTTACAGTTATGGTGTTATTCTTTGGGAAATTTCAAGTGGTCATAAGCCTTTTCAAACATTAAAGAGAATACAAATCGCTATTCAAATATATAACAATTCAAGAGAAAAACCAGTAAAAGGGACGCCAGAAGAATATATTAAACTTTATACACAATGTTGGGATGAAGATCCAGAAAAACGTCCAACAATAGAAAAAGTCTATGATTCCTTAAATCTACTCATGTACAAACCGATGAATTCTCAAGAGGATATGAAAAAACCCTTAAGAAGATTGCTTGAAAAAGCTTTTTTGGATCAAACAATAAATATCCATGCCTATGAAACATTTAGCGACCATACAAAGCTTGAAGAGGCAAAATTTGGTCCGATATATAAATCCAAATGGAAAAATGGTAACTTAACTGTTATTCTCAAATGTCTTAAAGTAGACGATAAATATTTAGATGAAGCAAATGCTAAAGATTTTGTTGAAAAGGTATAAGTATTATTATTATTATTATTGGCATTTTATATGGCTTTCTAACATTTCCCTGACATTAAATTCCCAACAATCATTTCTTCGAAAAATTCACAGACAAACATTTCTCTAACAGCAGACACTTTCATTTCTTCGTCACTTCATCATTATAAAAACAATTTACGGAAAATGAAAGTGTCGAAGAAAGGAAATTGTCTGTCGGAGAAATTTTTTCGAGAAAATAATGTCGGGGAAATATAAGGAATCATTTTATATTTATTTCATTTTGAATATTAACAGAAAGTAAAATTTATTTTTAAAGCTTCAACTTTTACAAAATATGGAATTTCATCCAAATATCGTTAAGTTCTACGGGTTAACTGAAGGTATTTTTCCTTAGTTTATAAATTGTTATAGCTAATAATAAAATTTTTATTTACATTATTTTAATGAGCAGACCCTTCTACTGGATATTTTAGTACTGTTTTTCATTTTGCAGGAGGAGGGAATTTACGTGATTATTTGGCAAATAATTTTTCTGAATTACAATGGAGTAAAAAACTACGCATGGCTACAGAAGTAGCAGAAGGGCTCAAATTTTTACACAAAAACAATATTGCCCATCGTGACCTAGTAAGAATAACTATTATCAATATATTTGTAAATTTGCTATTTTGTATTTGCTTAAAATTCGCTATTTTTTCAATATGTCAAATTTATAGCATTCTAAAAATATTCTGATTTGCGAAGATAAAATGTTAATTGGAGGTTTTGGTATATCAGAAATGGATGAAACATCTCTTTCAGTCTCAGTTCATCGGGGAATGCCAGCATATATTGAGCCTCAATGTCTTATGGATCCCACGTATCAACGTAATACGAAATCAGACATATATAGTTTAGGTGTTATTCTTTGGGAGATCTCCAGTGGCCAACCACCATTCAGGACATTTGAGTTTGGATATGCAATTGCAATTCAAGTGTTTAATGGAAAGAGAGAAGATCCTGTTAAAGACACTCCACTTCAATATGAACAACTTTATAAACAATGTTGGGATGATGATCCTACAGAACGCCCAGATATAGTTTCGGTCCTAAATCAACTTTCTACAGTTACAATTTAAAAATTCTAATTTTCGTGATACACTTATATTTTGGATTATAACTTATATAAATCTCAAGTTTAAAACCTTTGATTATTTATTTCACATATATTTTTATTCCTTTATTGTGGCTATATTATGTTAATCCTTATTCAGACATAGTTTAGAACCCATTATTGTAAGGCTTTATTATAAAGTACAATTATAGGCGCAATAATAGTATATGCTGTGACTTCATACGTTATAGCATTATAGGACACTCACAATGATTTGATAAAAAATTTGATTGGCTAGTATGATAGACAGAACAGACAAATTGATTTATATAGAGTATATTGAGGAGAACGATTTTTCATAAATGCACCATCTTGGGAGTATAGGCAAAATGGTCAAAAATATATATATTTAAAGTATTTAAAAGGAATATTGTTAAAAGCACCATAACTTAGGATTTGAAACCTAATCTATTTAGAGGTTTATTTAATGTATGTATTTGTAAAACGCATTATGAGGTTTTCCATATATACATTTCATTGTATCTTCTGTGTATTATTTATTTTATGTCAAAATTTAAATTTTTATTCATATAAAACTCATAGAAAGAAAACTTTGACAAAGCCTAAAGATAAATCTAATTGCATAAATCTTTTATTTTGTAGCAAATGTTAGAAAGAAATGGTATTCTAACATACTAAAGGATTTGCTCAGCACGTATTTTGTTTCATTATTCAGGGCATCTATCTTACTGATTGGACAGATAACGCCTTTGCGTTTTAACTGGAGTTGATATCGGTTTAATTTTTCATATGTTAGATCCGTAATAAAAAATCTGTTCCAAACTCCAATTTTAAAATTTTCAGATATAATCTATATTTTGCAACTTAATCATGCGGGCGAACTGAATTAATTGTCCGGAGTGAAGCGGAGAACTTTAATGGAATAATAGACCAGGATTTGTGTGTAAATATTTCCAGTAACTGGGGATGGGACCGTCAAATATTTGGGCATCAAAGTTGTGCCTCAGATTAACGCATACCTCAGATATGTTTTGGCTAGGATTAACTGATTGACATTGATTGGCCTAAATTAAACCCTAGCTCTTACCCTGATAGACATCCGAGGCAAAAATTTTGATGTTCTAAATATTGTCAAATCAAACAAACACGGATCTGCCCGTAATAGATGTGCCACAGAAGTGGAGTGATATTTAAGTTCCGGACTCAATATTACGCATTAACCTAGCTAATTACAGTATATTGCGGAGAAGTCGCAACTTTGTTGTATGGTATAATTAACTATTTTTACATATATGCGTTGAGTCAATCCGGGTATATTTTTTATATCCGGATTAATCCGGTTTACATCATGTCACATTATATCACATGACATAGTATATATAGAGGTATTAACTCTATATGTGCGTACGATGTTATAAATCTAAAAATTTCACTATTTATAAAACGATTCATTAGATATTAGCAGCTTATTTAAGCACTATTAAGTTCTGATATAGCTTAATGTTTTCTTGGCGTATTATTTATTTATACAGTACGTACGTATGTAGTTCAGATAATGATGTCATTAAAATCACGGGATTAGACGCTTTTCCGATTTTAAGAGAATTTTACAAATTTCAATGAGTATACAGTAGAGGTAATAACTGATCGATAGACAATCTAGAATTTCCGAAATTTCCATCAATCATCACAAAATTATGGGGTCACATCTTTGCAAGGAGCTATAATTTCACTAGCAGAATTTCCGCATCTTCGATTCCCTATGGGTATATGAAATTCGTTTTCCAAATAAGAAATCTATATAGAAAGAATTAGTTTCGGACTCTCGTACTACATACAAATGTACGCCACGCAATTTGTCATATGTATAACAAACTTTAAAGTTGTGCAATTTTGGTAAGTTGAATGACATCAATCAGTATTACCATTCGTCTTTTTATGTCGATCATAATAATATTAGGATGTAACCCAAAAAAATTTGGAATTATATTACGTACTGTACTACTTATTGACGCGACTCTATGATTTATAATCTTGAAGGTAATAAATACATGTGCACTTTTCAATTATAGAATTAATATAAATTTTATGCATAAATTAAGAGAATATAGATTTTTATATTTAGTTGTCACATGAGATGCGTTAACAGTGACAAAGCTTTATTATTTTAGCAATAAATAATTTTCTTTTGTTGGAACACCCTTCATCCAAGAAATTATTGTTGCTAATATTTAGCATAAAACTAATTTTATATATAATAATGCTTACTTCTTATTTTGATGGTACGTTGACACTTGGTGTGAAACAAATTTTAATTCATAACGTGACAAACTTGTATCTCCAAGTCAAGATCACATAATTAAATGGAGCTTTTTTAGTCACATTAATATAAAGTTTTAAGGGTATAAGTTACCCAATATTTTTTTATAATTAGGTTATGTGAAATGTTTGGGTTCAAATAAAATTTAATAATTCTATTCAATCAATCATATTTTTCGTTGATTAATAAAGGTTCTAAGATTCGATTGAAAGTTCCACAAGCTGGAAAGTTGAATCTTTAATTTTACAATTATCAATATAAAAACCTTTATGAAAAGTTTAACATTCGTAAATATTCAGAATTTTATTTCATTTTTTCTTATAATCTATTACTGTAGAGTAATAAGTTTAATAGGTAGTTAAATTGAAAATTGACCCGAGCCATTCTTCAGTTAAAGGACGAATAGACAAGATCTGCAAAACATTATTATACATTTTAGGTGCAACTTTTAAATCATTGCATTTAAATATACTAATTAACATATATGCATATTGTTGTATTTCGTAGCGTGTTTTAAATAATCATTAGATTTATCAGAATTGTTATCGTGTCGCGCATTTCATTTTCGTAAATGCATACATTTGGCACTTAAGGTGTAGATGTATTATATTATATTTATTATTTCTTAGATATAATATGCCGTATGTGATTAGGTGGTAGAATATAGATACAGAATGTTAGCTAATGATCATAATCCTAATCGTTAATTCTCTTCACTATCTGTTAGATATTTACTCTTACATACACACACATTTATTAATTAGACGAATTATTTATTCATTATAGTTACATAAAACTTAAGATAGGAAGATGTATCTTTATTACTGATAAATAACAAAAAAATTCAATGAACAAGAAAACTGGGCACATAATAATAAAAATTTTTCATTCTAATCAATTAAACCGTTTAATATTTGTACACTCAATGGGATTCAAAGTTTTGAAATGGAACTATTTTAAACTAGAGCCTTCCCAAATAGGTAAATATTTGTTCACAAATTATTTATAGCTTACTGATTAAGTAACTGGTGTACGTACGTATCGGAATTCGCATGAATATAAATTCGCTTTCCGTATTTCATATGCTGAATGATGGCCGAAAACCTTCCAAATGTATTGCTTGAAAATGCTATTAAAAATGGAGAAATTAATTGTTATGACTATTGTGAGTTCAGTAGTGAAGAGAAAATTGCTAATGGTGCATATGGTTCTGTAAGTAAATCCGAATGGAAAAATGGAGGATTGACAGTTGCTCTTAAAAGTCTAATAGTTTATACGGGAGGAAAAGAATTTATCAAAGAGGTACGATTGATAACTAATTAATTATAGAGAATTTAACATTACTTTAAATAAACCTTATATATTAATTTATAACGTTACATATTTACAAAGCTTAAACTCTTACAATCAGTAAGCTTTCATGCTAATATAAACCATTTATATGGTGTAACTAAAGGTTTTAATTTTTATAATATAATTAAGGAATATTTCTATTTTTATGTATTGCAATAACCATTACATTTACTATAGATTTGAATGGAATTTATAAATTTGTTCTTCATTTCGCTAATAATGGAAACTTACGTGATTATTTGAACAAAAAATTTTCAATATTACAATGGGGAGATAAATTTCGAATTGCAAAAGAAATAGCTCAAGGCCTCTCGTACTTACATAGTAAAGGGATAATTCATAGAGACCTTGTAAGTGTGCCCTTGATTTTAAAAAAGTTAAATTTCCATTTAATTTATTATATATTTTATAGAACCCAAAAAATATCCTAGTTCACGATGATAAGATAATGATCTCGGACTTTGGTTTGGCTAAATTAATAACTTCTGATAAATCAACATCCAGATCGAATAATATCGGAATGCCAGCATTTTCGGATCCTCAAAGTTTTATGGAACATAAATTTACTACAAAATCTGATATTTATAGCTTGGGTGTCGTTCTTTGGGAAATTTCAAGCGGCCGTAAGCCTTTTCAGTTACTGAATGAATTCGCAATTGTTATTCTTGTAAATTCTGGAGAAAGAGAAAAACCTATAGAGGGTACTCCACCTGAATATATTGAACTTTACACACGATGTTGGGATAAAGATCCAGAAAAACGTCCGCCAATAAAGGAAGTTTATGAATCTTTAGAACAATTTATGTATGACTCGTATGGGAAACCTTTAGGAAAATTGTTTGAACAAGTTATTTCAAGGAAAATTGTTGATTTCTATAAATACAATGAATTTAGTAATCATGAAAAGATTTCAAAGGAAAAACATGAGTTGGTATATAAGTATAAGGTATATAAGTCTAAATGGAGAGACTCAATTGTTGCTCTTAAATGTTTCACTTCAAACGATAAATATTTAAACAAAAAGGTTGTTGATGAGCTTGATGTAAAGGTATAATTACCTCTTGGTAATTCTATACTCACTTTAATTTAAAGTATTATTCATGAATTAAATTTTAATTTAAAGTATTATTCATGAATTAAATTTTATTTTAAAGCTTAAATTTTTACAAAGAACCAAACATCCAAATATAATTGAATTTTATGGGCTGACTAAAGGTATTTTTCAGCTTAAAATAGGTTTAAATTCATTTTCATCTACATTAATTTCAGTATATTTAATAAGTAGATCCTTCTAGCGGATATTATAGTATGATTTTTCAATTTGCGCATGGAGGAAATTTACGCGATTACTTGACAAAAAAATTTTCTGAATTACAATGGAAAGAAAAATTACACATGGCTATAGGAATAGCAGAAGGGATCAAACATCTACACAAAGATGGCATCACTCATTGTGCACTGGTAAGAACAGTTAATTATAGTCATATTTATTACCGTGCATTTACTTTACAATTCATCAATAATCAGCAATAATCTACTTATAGCATTCTAATAATATCCTGGTTTGTCAAGGAAGAATGTTAATTGCAGGTTTTGGTATATTTGAATTAACGGATGAGTCACTTTCAATCTCAACTGTTCAAGGAAAGTCAGCATATATCGAACCTGAATGTCTTACTAATCCCACATATCAACGTGATATGAAATCAGACATATTTAGTCTAAGTATTATTCTTTGGGAGATTTCTAGTGGACGACCACCATTCGAATCTCTCGAAAATAGATATAAAATTGCTATTCATGTGTCTACCGGAAGAAGAGAAACACCTGCTGAAAACACACCACCTCAGTATGAGCAACTTTACAAACGATGCTGGGATGAAGATTCTAAAAAACGGCCAGATATAATATCAGTTCTTGAAAGTTTAAATCAACTTTTGTCAGAACATCAAGTTTAATCTTATATTTTACTGAAATTTTTAGAATTAAATTATAGTATAATTTTTGTTCTTATTACTATACATTATAAGCTTATATAAATTTTTTTTCGCAATAAGAAATAGATCATCTGATTTTAGCACATGACTATTGCGGGTTTGACTGTAGATCTTTAAGAGTTTAAACGATATTTATTTATTCAACCTTCTTTTGTTGTGATTGTTTCTACCGTTCAGCACTGCATAAAGTATCCTAACAAATGGTATCCCATGATTAAAACCTAGAATTAGTGTTCCAATCCTATCTTTGACAGGCCATCCGGATTCTATTAAATCCGGATTGAATCCGTGTCAGATTAGATATAAAGCTAACTTTGAGCACATCTTTATGTCCATTATTTAAGTTCTTTGACCAATCCGAGTAAAATTCTCTGATCTGGATATCTAAATTTATCTGGATTTAAGGATCAATCTAGATAATCGGATTAAGGATCGGAACACTACTAGGTATTATTCATCATCCTACCGACCTGTTTTCTTAATTAAGACCTGGGTATAAATTATTGATTTATTATTTTTCATATGAATATCATTCAAATATAGTATCTGGCTCTATACAAAGTACCCGAGTCTAATCAAGTTTAAAATCGAAGGTATTGAAAATATCATATATAGTGCCAAACGGGGTATTTAGTCATTTTCACTCTTTCTATTGATTAATTTAGAACAAATTATCCAAAACACTAAAAAACATTAAAGTTAATACTATGATTCCGTTCTAGCATGTCCTTACGGACAGTACTGTACACTTTGACTGGACTGTTCTGAACTTTTTAGTCTTTCCGTTTTAAACAGTTTTTTAGATGTTTTAAAACTTGTTAAACTTTTTAAAACATTGACGCTATGGCTAAAATTTAAAATTTAGTGCTAAAATACAGATTCACCAAATTTCATAGAGATAACTTTTAAAAAAAAAATTTCATTTATAAACTTTGCTTATTATATAATTACAAGAAATGCGCAATTTGCTTAACTATTTATATAATTTCTTTTCTTTTTTTTTTTTTTGTACGCTTCTTTTAATATGCATAACTATAAATTTAATTATCGTCATCTTCGAACCAACCATCAATCTCAATTCCTTTTTAAATTCTTAAATTCTGATAGACTGCAACAAGTTTTTTTACCCGTTCATTATTTAATAAATTTTTCATACTTTTTGGAAGCTTTTTGCATCCATATAAGTGATCCTTTAATAAAGCGGCTAAATCCACAAAGTCCTCTCCACAGTAGTTACACTTTTGGCGAAGCAAAGTTTCCATAACTTTTGTAAAGTTCAAGCGAATTTCTTTTAATGGAGGCCTTCCACGGAGCATGATTGTTTATAATTCTATATTTTATGACGATAAAGTTGTATCTTCACGAATTAGTTAAAAAATAAATACTATCCCATTGTTACGTATTATGATTACGTCAATCAAACAATCATGTTTTAAAACATTCCGTTTAAAAAATTTTCCATCCCTATTCCCATCCCAGGACGTCCCATATTGTCCCACCAATAATCCAATTTTTAACTTGCAAAATTATACCAAAAAATAATATGCTGTATATGTTTATTTAAGAACTGAAGGCATGTTGTCTTAATAAAATTTTGAGCTATTGACATTCTCTAAAACCTTAAAGTTTATCACAACTTTATTAAAACTCCGACCCAACTTTCTCGTGTACAATACTGCTTGCGTATGTAGGACAGGAATCGAAAATATAATTAAGATCATTGCAACAACTTAAAATGAAATTTTTATATAATGTAAAATAGACAAGCCACTGAATAATATAATTTTTGGATACACTACTTAGCATTTTAAAGCTTTAAAATTTTAGTATTATATTTTAGTAATTAATATTTTGGTTGTTTAGTAATTTAAGTACCGTATTTTCGCGTAATATAAGTATATGCGCGTTATTTCGAGCACTCACGTGAGAGTTATTTTGAAGCAATTAAAAATTTTTAGATAATCCTTGTATAAAAAGTAAACAAACAAAGATGCTTCGGAACTAGATTTAGTACTAAGTAAACCTTTCTTTGAGCTTTAACAAAAGTTGTTCTGAAGAACAACTTTTGTTGAAGTTCGAAGGATTACTTAGTATTAAATCTAGTTCCAAAGTATTTTAAACCTTATTATAAATAACTATGGGTGCGCACTATTTCGGGACGTGCATGAGCGTTATTTTGAAACTGTATATATTATTTTTAGGGACACGATTTTCGAAATAATGCTCATGAGCGTTATTACGAGTAAATACGGTATATATAATCTTTATAAAAAAAATATTTTGAATAAATTTTAATTTGTATTTTAGGAATTAAGTATTAGTGTTTAATAATTTTAAAAATAATATTTATATATTGTATATAAAGGTCATTAAAGATTATATTGAAAAAACATCGAAATAGAAGTTACGCCAATTATTTCAAAAACTTAAACTAAGATATCTCAATAGTTATACAGTAAAACCTCCATAAGTGCACCCTCTATGTGCACACCCTCTCTAAATGCACGCTCAAGCTCTGGCCCAAATATATATACTCTCTATAAATACACTTTCTCTTATTAATCTCTAAGTGCACGTTGTTAAAGCTTGGTCCCAAGGGCATGTACTTATAGAGGTTTTACTGTATATATAAACATGATATAATCTTTTTTTATAAATTCACAGAATTTAAATAAATTTGTTTTTATAAATTTTATAGGTTCATAGAATTTAAATAAATTTTTTATAAGTACATAAAATTTTTTTTCTTAAAACTTTAAAAATAATTTGGTGTAGTTCCATTTTAATGTTTTGAGCAAAGTTATTCTGACAAATAATTGATTAAATTTTAAAAAAGATTTGTTTGAATTTTCTAAACTTATAGAATTCAAATAAAATATTTTTATTAAATTTGATAAATTTGAACAAATAGTTATCGGAATATTTTTATTTAAAATTTTAAAAAAATTTGGTGCAGCTCTGATTTTAATAGGTTTGAGTACTTTTTAAAAATTATTAAAATATTAGGGTGCGCTAAAATATTAAACCAGCTATACGTATACAGTCTGACCTCCTATCTAAGTGCACATTTTATTTTTTCTTTACTATGGTCTCGAGGGCGTGCGCTTAGTGAACTAGAATACTAAAATAATAGAAACTAAAACATTAGAACATTAAAACATTAAAACACGAAAACATTAGGACACGAAAACACTAGAATACTGGAGCATGAATTGAATTAATAATATATTAGAAAATTTTTCTTTTATGGGGAAGGACATTAAAACTGGGTACAGAAACCAAACTTACATTTATGATTTGTTTAGAGTTACTTTTTGATACATTATATGTGATGGTACTGTATTGTAAAATCATTTTGAAGAATCAGATCTTAAGGTTTGCACAATTGCGATAAGTGAAACTATAGTATCTTTATTCTCGATAAAATTAACCAAAAGGTTTCATTTGACAAGGAAGTCACCGTATTTCATTCGTAAAGTACCCCATGCACTGGTTAAAAAACCATATAATAACCAGTAATATAGTACAAATTATAACTTATTTCCTATAATATATTTATATATATATAGTTAATACATATGTTTAAATACATATATTACCTAGTGAATATATAGTAAATAAGCTATAATTTAAACTATATATTTAAAATATGATTATTATTATTATTATTATTACCGAGAATTTTGCTACAAGTATTCAGATTTAAGCTATTTTAAGCTTCAAAATGCCCGAATTTGTACAAGGTCCGGTACTTTGGCGAACGGGATACAGTAATATAAGAGATAATTTTTTATACTGTGTGTCCAATATTTATATGTACGCACGTACGTACATCCAATAACTTCAAAGTAAACTAGGATCTTCCCAGATCAGTAAATATTTGTACACAAATAATCAACAGCTTACTGATTAGGTTCATAACTCGTACGAATCGGAGTTAAAAATCAGATATAAATTTCGCCTATTCGTATTTCGTGTGTTAAATAATGGCTGAAAAAACTTCTAAATGAAAAAAAAACACATAAAAAAAAACCACAAAATGAAGAAAAACCGCAAAATGAAAAAAAAATCACGAAATGAAAATAAACTACAAAATGAAGAAAAATCAAATGACTGGCTTGAAGATGCTATTAAAGCTGGAGGAATTAATTACTATAATTATAATGAATTCGGTGATGAGGAGAAAATCGGTAAAGGTGCATTTGGTACTGTAAGTAAATCCGAATGGAAAATTGGAGGAGTGGTCGTTGCTCTTAAATGTCTAAGCAATTATACGGAAGGAAAAACTCCAGAAGTATTTATCAAAGAGGTATGATTTTTATCTAATTAATTATATTCTTAGCAATATATATATTAATTCTACGCATTTATAAAGGTTAAATTCTTGCAAAGCTTAAGCTTTCATCCTAGAGTAAACCATTTCTATGGCGTAACTAAAGGTTCTAATTTGCATAATATTTAAGAAACATATTATTCTTGCTATTATAATAACCATTGCATTTACTGCAGATTCGAAAGGAATTTATAAAATGGTTCTTCAATTCGCCAATGGTGGAAACTTGCGTGAATATTTGACTAAAAATTTTTCATCATTACAATGGGAAGATAAATTTCGAATTGCAAAGGAAATAGCCCAAGCTCTCATTTTCTTACATAGCAAAAATATAATTCATAGAGATCTTGTAAGTGTTTCTTATAGCTTTAAATACATTAAACTTGTACTTAATTTGTGATACATTTTATAGAATCCAAAAAATATTTTAGTTCATGATGATAAGATAATGATCTCGGACTTTGGTTTAGCTAAATCAATGACTTATGTGACTTCTGAAGCATCAGTTTCAACTTCGATTGATTTTGGAATGCCAGCATTTATGGATGCTGAATGCTATACAAAAAATAGTAAATACATTTATACTACCAAAACTGATATTTATAGCTTTGGTGTTGTTCTTTGGGAAATTTCAAGCGGTCATAAGCCTTTTCCGTCACTTAAAAGAATACAAATTGCCATTAAAATATATAATGGCGAAAGAGAAGAACCTATAGAAGGTACACCACCTGAATATGTTGAACTGTATAAACGATGTTGGGATGGTGATCCAAATAAACGCCCGTCAATAGAAGAAGTTCACAAATCTTTAGACAAATTAATGCATAATAAACCAACAGATTCTCATGAAAATATGGGAAAATCTTTAGGAGAAATGTTTGAACAAGTTATTTCAAGGGGGATTGTTCATTCCCATGAATATGGGCAATTCGGTAATCATATTAAGATTTCAGATGAAGGGTATGGGTTGATATATAAGTCTGAATGGAGAAACTCAATTGTTGCTCTTAAATGTTTCACTATAAACGAGAAAACATTAGACAAAACGGTTGTTGAAAACTTTGTTGGAAAGGTATAATTACTTTTCTATATTTACTTTAATTTAAAATATTATTTACGAATTAAATTTTATTGACAGCTTAAAATTTTACAAGAAGCCAATCATCCAAATATAATTAAATTTCACGGACTAACAAGAGGTATTTTTCGAATTAAATAATTCTAAATCATTCACATATGTATTAATTTTTATCAGTGTATTTAATAAATAGACCCTTCTAGCGAATATTACAATATGATTTTTCAATTTGCGGAGGATGGGAATTTGCGCAATTACTTGGCAAAAAAGTTTTCTAAATTAAAATGGAATGAAAAATTACGCATGGCTATAGAAATAGGATATGGGCTCCAATATCTACACGAAAATGGCATCACTCATAGTGCCCTAGTAAGTACGGTTAATTATGAGTCATATTTTTATTACCATTTATTTACAATTTACCATTAATCAAATATATCCACTTGTAGCATTCTAATAATGTCCTGGTTTGCCAAGGAAAAATGCTAATTGCAGGTTTTGGTATATTTGAACTAACGGATGAGTCGCTTTCAATAACAGTTGATCGGAAAATGTCAGCATACATTGAACCTCAATGTCTTGCGGATCCTACATATCAACGTGATATAAAATCAGATATATATAGTTTAAGTATTATTTTTTGGGAGATCTCTAGTGGACGGCCACCATTTAATTCTCTTGAAAACAGATATGCAATTGCTATTCACATCTCTAAGGGAGGAAGAGAAACACCTGCTGAAAACACACCACCTCAGTATGTGCAACTTTACAAACAATGCTGGGATGATGATCCTAAAAAACGGCCAGATATAGAATCAGTTCTTGAAACTTTGCGTCAGCTTTCGTCGCAGAATAAAGTTTAATTTTCATATCTTACTTAAATTTTTTTTTAGAACTTAAATTAAATCTCAATTTTTTAAAACTTTAAACGGTCCATTTCCTCATATATTTCGTATTATCTATTTAGTCATTTCACGCTTTCTATTGATTAATATCCGTTAATTTTAGAACATATGTAATAAATATCCCGTGTTCTTGATATAATGATCGTGGGTATTTTACCCTAAATATACTTGGGTAGGAAAAGATTCTACGATAGATAACATCGATTTTACAAAAGCAACCAATTCGGGTATAAACCAATTTTGGCAATAACTGTTTTGCTAGCCATTTAGCAGTCAAAGTTGGCATGATTGTCATGGTTTATGACTTTTTTGGTAGAGGTAGGTTGTCGGCGAAAGGAAAAGGAAATCAGCGAATTCTGTTACTTCCCATTCTAAGCCTTATTTGTGATATTTTTTAAAGTCAGGTACATCATGTAATTTAATCAGCGTTAAAGTCAGGATAAGCTGAGGGTCGTATGGGCTAAGGTTAGAAGATTTGAAGATTTTTATATGTAAAATCGTCCCCGACATTTTTCTTAATACTGTAATACATTACGATGGGTTTTTTTACTTTTTGATTATTGGTTTAATTTGAGTAACAAAAAAAAATATATATATATCGCTGTATTTGATTAGTCGTATACAATGAAAGTCTTGAGATGTACCTGGGTTTAAACGATCCCTAGACTATATAGATAGTGAGTTAGATCAAAAAAAAATTTATAAAATATTACAGAATATAAATTTCTTATTTAAGTTAGTGTATGAAACACAAATAAACCTATTTTTGAGGTTCTAACAAAAGAGTTTTCTTGCAAGATTTAGTATAATTTACATTACCTAACCCTTAGACCCTAATCTAACTTTTATTTATTTATTTATTTTTTGCCTTTAAATTTTGTACTGTATTTATACTAACGTATAACCCATGCCTCCGGCACGGGAATAAAAATCGTTTAGAAAAAATAAATAGCATTGATTAAATTGTAATTGATTTGTTTAACTGAAAAATGGTAATTCACTTGGTTATTTATTCGATTCCTGATGCGTAATTAGAATTTTGTACTTGATCTATTGAGGTGTTTGAGAATACCTCGATACAAAGAGTTAGTTGACTGGAACGACAATTACGTGATCCATATTTTTATTTATCCTAATGATAATCATATTGATCGGTTAAAATATTTTAACTTTAAATTCCTAACACGTTTTACCCATTGAGGAACTTGAGAATGCCCTAAATCCTCATAAGTAAGGATATCATAGTTTAAATAAAGAAAGACTGGATTGTGATTTTCGGAAGTTTCAAAATGAAATTTCTGAAATCAAGAAGTGCAGTTTTCATTTTGAAACGCTGAGTCATTGTAAATCAGAAGGCAAATAGGATATGAATACTGAGTTTATTTAAACATTTCAAACTTTGGTAAATGATGATTGATAAATACTGTTTAGTCAACATGGCGAATTTATGAAATTCAGTCATCAATCCAAGTATTTGATCCTCAAATTTAAATTTTAGTTACAAAATTAATCTATTATTTGATGCCATCTATAAAAAAAATTTTTGACCTTTGATCTCATAGGCAAACATCGTATGATTGGCAGTTTAAATCAATTTAATTTTACATTATTTATACAGTTTAAAGTACTTTTTTAAAAAAAGAAAACTACTACAAATAAACAAAAAAGAAGGATATAGAAAGCTTTATTAGGGTTGTAGAACTCTACTATCAAAAATAATTAAAATTCTTTTTTGTTTAGAGAAGTTAGCATAATAATGACTTCTTAAAATTAAATTATTACTGTGCTAACTTCTCTAAAACAAAAAAGAATTTTGATTATTTTTAATAGTGGGGTCCTACAACCCTAATAAACCTTTCTATATGCTTCTTTTTTATTTATTCGTAGCATTTAATAGATCAGGCAAAGCTTTTAAAAAGTAACTCTTTGAATATTTCTTTACTAAGTTGGGGTAGTATTTATTTAGTTCTTTTCAAAATTAAGCCTCTAAGTATTTCTTCATTGAGCCATAGTAGCACTTAGTAGCATTAACAATATAACTAAATCAGAAAAAAAAATGACAAAAAAATTCTGATGATAACATTATTTCTTATAGTAAAATTAATTCTTAAAAATTTTTATTAATGCTCTTTTGTTTCTTTAATAATTTTTAATAAATAGAAAAAGAAAATTTATCTATTTTGGGAAGAAGTTCAAATGATAAAAAAAGAGAACTCAAAAAATAAATTATTTTACAAATTGTTAATAAATATAATAATGCCAATGAATATTATTTTGAAAATATGCAAGAGGTAAAAATGCAGCCATTAAAAAAGTATTGAATAATATAAAGAGCATAAGCTACATTTTGATCTAATTATAATTTTATTAATACATTGTTTATTTTTCTTATAATTTCTTCTTTTAGCTAAAAGAATATCAAATTAATAAAAACTGCCAAATGTATTTGTAAAACAATATACTATGTGAATTTGAAAAAAATGATTCTATTTTATCTAGAATCATTGATTTTTGTTCTCTTCTGATACAATTAAAAATCTTATCTTACAGTATAAAAAGAGGATTGTGGGATGATATCAACAAATAAAATTAGAAGAGGTTTTTGAAGAATACAAAAATTTTATACAATGCATTATTGAAAATGATAATGATAAAATATCAGATAAGCTTTATGATATAGCTTCAAGAAAAAATTAAAAATATACTGTTCAATATAAGTTTTATTATAAACTTTGTATATATATTTATAAAATAAAAATAATATATTATATATTTAATTGTAAAGTGTTTGAAATTAAATATAATGATGATATTATTAGTGAAAGTATATGGAATTACCAAATTATCAATCTAATAATTACTTAATGATATCAATAGATTAATTTATTAGTAATAAATTTGTTATTTGTATACAGTATATTATTATGCTAGAATTTTTTATAAACCAGTAATATAATTCCTCTTATTTTCTATATAATATAGAGACAATAGCACAAAATCATCTACTTTATATAAGAGGGGTCTGCAAAAAAAAAAAACTTTTATTATTATATATCTAGTCACCAAATTGTTAATAACAAAGGATTTAGATATAAGCTCTTTTTTAAAGAAATATTATATAGTCTTAATAGACCAAATAATATAACTTAATAGACCAAATAATACAACTTACATAAAAGAAAATAAAATTTGATTAATGAAAGTTGAAAATACTTTTTTTAAGTTCTATTTTAAGTATAAACACAACTTCAATAAAAGATTTTTTAATAGAGAAGTTAATTTATTTCTCTTACAATTCTATAATATATAAATATTCTTTTATTATATTATTTATTTTATTTCAATTTGTTTACTAATTTTTTAGATTACAATTTAATATTATAAATTATGAATTATGACTTTTATCTATTTTATTGAGTTTGAAGCATAGAAAACATTATTTTACCAATCAATACAAGGCCAAATTTGTTAAGTGAAATACTAACTTTGATAAAAATATTATATAATTTTTACTATAAATTAAAAAGGATAGCTTACTTATAGACTATATGAATAAAATTGTCTGATATAATAAGCTATTCTAAGTTCATATCTATATAAATATATTTAAAATATTATGAGAAATTTTAAAAACACTATGAACATGCAGGTGAATGCATGTGTGAGACATGCACCACTCTGTTGGGTTTACCACAAGGATAAATGTCTTCTGTTGTTGGCTAAAGTCTTAGGGTCTTTCACG